>JAEQBH010002585.1:0-228552 GCA_016808115.1 Tetrastigma voinierianum | reverse complement strand
TACTCCCATCTATAATCTCAGTTACTCAAAGTGCATTCATACTGAGGGCTAATCACCAAAGGCAATATTGATAACCTTGATCAACCACTACCTTAGAGAAACGACAGGGAAGCATGGTTTCTTGGCGATGAAAATGGATATGTGAACCTGATCGTACATAGAATGGCAATTTTAAAGATGCATTCTTTGAAGCTTGGTTTTCATCAAAGTTGGGTCGATAAAATAATTATTTGCGTTAGAACTATAGATGCCATGTTCTTTAAAATTGGAAGTGGCTATACCGTGGTAGGGCTTATGCAAGAGTCCTCTCTCCTGTCTGTACATTCTCTTGTGGAAGGACTCTTTCTTTGTATGTGTTGAGAGAAAGAGGACTATATTCACGGTGTCAGTGGCTGAAACGCCTGTCTCTTTCTTAGTATGATGACCACACCACCCAATGAAGTGAATGAACGGGAGGCCGACGTAGGCTGGCTGTGGTATAGAAAGAAGCCTCGAGGCGAAGAGAAGTGGATCCAAAAAATCCTCCTAACCTTCAGCTCAGGAAACAAACGGATGAAGCAGGGAGCCTCTTTGTGTATTAACTTTCATTTGAGACACTGTGACATCTCACCATGAGAAATATCTTGGCCTGAACTTCTCATTGGAGAATAAAGCCTATTTGCTTTTGATTGTTTAAGAGAAAGGGTCGTGACGAATCCAAGGTGGAGTAAAGATTTCTATCAAGGGCTAGCAAGGAAATTGGCACTAAGGCGGGTAATCCAAATGATCAGTCTTTTAATTTCGATTCGTATACCTTAAACTGTGGCAGCTTCACTTTTTTCTCATATACCAAGTGTCTAGTGTAGGATGCTCAAAACTTAATTTGGAAGAGGGATCGAGTACTGGACCAAATAGGAAAACTCTTCTAGACAAGAAAATGGGTGGCATTTGGTTGGGTATATCGAAGATAATTATGCTCTCTTGGCCTAAAAGGCATGGCGTTTGCTTTCCGACACGACATCTTTAGCGACGAATTCTGAAGCAGAGGGTACTACCGAGTTTAACTGTATTACAAAACTCCGAGAACCAAACCCTAACATGTTTTTTAGAGTATCATGGAAGTGCAAATCTCATTCATGCGGAACTGAGGTGAAGACAGTATGGGAAAGGTGAGGCTGTGAAGTGCCAAACTAAATTTATAATCAGGTATGTGAAACCTCCCCAAGGGTTGATTTACTATAGTAACTCCCTCCGTTATAGGACCAACCAATTTGGAATGTGGGCACTAAGCGAAAGATTGATATTGATGGGATAGGCAATGCCTATGCGTATTCCTATAGCCTTAGAAAGAACGTGATCGATGGTGTTGGGTAGGGAGAGGCGAGGAACTATACCTTTATCGAAAGTGGGTATAGGCACTCATTTCTTCACCCTTAGCAGACTCTTTCATCACAACCACTTTATAAACTAGTAAGATATATGAATCCCATAACATCCCACGAAGGTAAAATATCTATGAAACGCTGAGCTTACTCCCAGGGCGATAAAGCTATTTCAAAAAATTAATCATTGTGGAGAATATTTGCCCGGTATGCATGTGTAATAAAGAAACCTCCATGCTATATTTATGTGTGCTCTGATAAAAAAATGTGGGAGATGTATCTCCTTGGAGAGTCTTCGAGGGCTAACAGCTTGTGTTTTAGTTGATTGGTGGCGGGCATGGACGTCTGACCCAGGAGTTCGAATTGGGCTGCGTGATAATCTGCGTTACATCTGGGAGTAAGCGCGATGCGAAGTTACTGAAAACCTGCCACCCATCCGGTCTGGACCGGGCTAGTGTTTCGGCCCCTTATCTCTTTTCGTCGATAGAACTGAATATGCTTCTCAGATGAAAAGTGGCCACTGGCTCCTACAGGCCACAGGAGCTTCAGACCTCTAGCCATGGCTTTGTAATGTAATTTGACTCATTCTGGCGAGCAAAGCCCGCGGATGAGTTGAACCCATTATACTTATGTGACCTGGCTCAACTGTGGGGGCAAAGAATGGAGCGCGAGACGGGATCCGATAATGTGCTGAAGCCCGGAAAGAGGGCGCGAGACGGGATCAGATAATGTGACTGAAGCGGAAGCCTTAAGCTGTAGAAGCCTATTATGGATAAAGATAAAGGCCTTGCCAGCATGTCTTAGAGTCAGATTCTCGGTTACAGTGAGGCTATATTATCACTAATCTTTATTCCTCATTGTGGTGCATTATTCGTTTGCATGTACCTCTGAGCAGCCATGGCGTGGTACGTGCGTTACTTCGAGAATCAGTGGCAAACCCAGGTGACGCTCCCGGCTAGCAAGGTGTTGTTTCTTTGTCGTCAGGAGAATCGCGTTTCACTGTTTTGAGTGATGTTGTCGCATGATTGTTTTGAATAATACAATTTCCTTCTCACTTTAAGGCGCATTCAGATGTGATTCCGATAACCTCGTAAAGTGAGTTAATTAATGAATAATGGTTAAAGTTTGTTTTTCCTAAAATATAAAATAAGTCATTTGATTTTTTATAATTAAGAAAAAATATTTTCTTAATTATATTACGATTTTAAATCAATGTTTATTTAATTAATTATATCAATAAATCTAAAAACTTTAAATAGAGATTTTTTAAATCCTAATTATGTTCATATGAAAGACCTTAATCTATGTAAAGAACATTATAGAATTAAAAGCTTATTTCACATAACTTAATATTTATTGATCCTTTAGACAATTCAATCTTTCTAATGCAATTCAATCACTCAAAGAAATATGACTCAATTAATAAATGCTCCTGAAATGGAAATATTATATCCTAATAAATAGTAATTATAAAATGAAAAAATAAATATATTTAAAATGTTACATAACACTATTTAATCTATATTAACCTAATATCTCAAAAAATTAGACATAATATTCTATATAATAATATTATTTCTTAAACAATAAACAAATTTTATATTCAAATATCTTCTCCTTATATCTCTCTCTCCTATATATATATATATTAGTAGTAAAAAAATTTAAAGAAATATAACTCATTACAAATATGTATGTTTGCAACAAATTTGTAATCACTAAATATCAAATATTGTTCTAATTATTATAAATATGATTTATTCACAAAACATTCTTCACCAGTCAGTATCATTTCAACAGGAATTTAGTTTTCGTCTCTAAAAACTATCTCATAGAACATATATTGAGACAATTTTTAAATTTTATTAACTAATAGATATATTTGACAACTTATTTTTCCTCATGTTTTAAAATTGTTCCAAATGTTATTTTCTTATAGTGGGTCATGGAACCTATATTGTTTACTCATAAAACAGTGAGGGCTTAACAAGTATATGACATTTGAGAATACAGAGTTTGTGTGAGTGAGTGGCAAAATGGCTAGTCTGCCTCTACAAGCCTTCTTCCACAAAATAGTTTGAATACAAAATGGTCAAATGGACATTTGCTGCTCTGATATTAACTAATTCTCATCTCCTAGGCTTTTCTTGTAGCCTTCACCTATTCCTGTATATGGCAGAGTGACTCTGGGGTATTTCAGTGACAAGACCTTTTGTGGCTCTCGCTGAAGGCTTGATAGCGTGGCATTTCGGACAATAGTTGGTCAAACCTTGAATGAATCGCTCGATTAGGAGACCATTTCCCAAATTTGTCTTGCATCGATGGAGCCACCACATGGCGAGCTCCACTGCTTCAAAATTCTTTCTTCGGACTCTGCTTGTTGCTAGGCCACTACCATGACCACCTTCTTGCTAGATCATGAGTGTAATTGGTGCCATAATCTTTTTCCCCATCCAATGACTCGAGTTCATCATCAGCCTCCTTTGTATTCTTGAGGATTAGGCCATTCTCTGGATCACTCTTGGAGAATGAACTATCACCTCCATTGGAAGCCTTGCATCTTGTCCATATGTTAGAAGTAAGGACTTACTCATAGAATATCTTTTAGAAGTTCTATGGCCCTTAAGGTACGAGATAAAATTATGTGTCAATCATAGGATTGTCCTCTGCTCTCTCTGGATGTTTATGAACACCTTATTAGAGCTTATGCCTATTTGTAGCATAAGGGGTAGATTTAAAATGAGTTAGCGATGTTGATCACCAGCGAGAATACGTGTTCTATTTTCCCAATGAACATGGTTTCTTGGTAGGTTGTAATGGATTAGGGAACTCCTGACCTATAGACTGAATCTTTCCCTTGATGAATTACAGTCACATCTTTACTCTGCGTTCTTGAGTATTGCCTCTTCCCCATTTAGTAAAATGGTTGGCAAAAACTAAGATGAAGTTGTGTCCACTTTGATGAAATTTGGGTAGAATTTCTGATTAAGTCCATGGCCATCCTCTAAAAAAGCCATGGTTTTTCACAGTGGTGGAGTTCCCTGCACATTAGTATCCTCGTATCTTTTATATTTTAAACTCCTGCCAACCCTTGGAATGATTGTTAAATCCGGGGATGATTGTGAAATATGTGTCTCCCAATCACATTGGATTCACCTATCATTAAGACCTCAGAGTCATCACTTTATCCTATCACTCATTGACTCAAATCCTCTTCAGCTTTCCTCCAAAACTTTGTTTTCCTTCAGGAACGTTCCGCTTCTTCACTTTATCTAACTCATTGAAACTTCCTTTGGTTTCGCAGTACATCTGATGAGATGCAACCTAAATAGCTTAACTGCCTTTGCATCCTCCACTTCTAGGTCTTATGAGTGCTTTACAGAGGGAAATTTTGTGCTGTCTTACCACATGCCACCTTTTACCAGGAGAAACCATAGGAGGAATGATAGACCTCATAGGCTTTTCCTTCTCTGCAACCTCCTCCTTAATTTGGGTCTCTTCTTGAAGCGCTCAGTTGGAGAGAGCATGTCTTTCACTGCCCGATTCCTTGGAGAAGTGAAGTTGTCTTTTTCTTTTGAGGAAAAGAATCTACCTCTTGGAGAAGTGGGATTACTCCTTGACAAACTTCATTTTTGTTACCATGAAGAAATGAGTCACACCTTTTTGGAAACATAGGCATGGGGGATAAACATGTCTTTCCTGCCTTTTTCCTTGTAAATTGACTTTCCTGTGATCTTGTCATTTTGAGGTGAACACCTTTACCCAGAGGCTGGCTCGTTCTTGAACATGCTTTAAGCACACTGCGTCATTCTCCTTGGGGAAGTGAACTCTGGGAGTGGGCCTTTCTGCCCTTCTTGCCACTCTCTTTACAAGGAACAAATTCTTAAATTTGTCTTGCCATGGTGAAAGTTTCCTTTTCTTAGAGAATCAGTTATGTTTATTCATAACTGCGCTATATCCTTCAATGAATTTCTCACGATGGAGGATCTGTACAAAGCGCAACCCATTCTCTTTCAACGATCAACTGAACCATACAATGTTGGGATTATACGCTCTGTAGAGGTTTCCTCATTACAGAAGTTCCTACTCCGATGCTCTACCTACTAGCTACATTGTTAAGTGAGTGAGTCAGGTGGGAAAGGACCCACCTCTGTTATAACCTCATACTTTATAAACTTGAATATCCCTTTGTTGATCTTGTCTGTATGACATTTGAAACTGACATGCATTAGTAGTATGGCCTCCTTTGCCGTATCATCGTGAGGTATAATGTGAGGTGCACTCCCTTGAAGTGTATATGATTCCTCATTATTTTTGTAGGCATTAGGCTCCCCTATAAGCCCTGTTGGCTCTCTGCTCTTGAGGTGGGGCTCCATCCAAGATTCTTCACTCTAAGCTATTGTTCACACCTTGCTCAGTAGACCTTCAAGCCTTTCAGTCACTGCCGGTGTTTACATCCCCCTTTGCGCAAACTATTTATGAACCCCACACCCCAACGAGCAAGAAACCAACAAAATTAACAATTTTTCACCAAGAAAGGTTGATGTTAGCTAAATAGAAAAACAGGAAAATCTGTATGACATTTAGATTTAATTCATGATATTATAATGGGGAAAATGGTAAGCAACTAAAAATAGAGTACTAATACTTGTGATGTGGATCTGAAGTTCATAACCTCTCTTTCTCACTAGGCATACATCAACAGAGGCGCTAATTTGATTCATGTCACGATGGTGTTAAGTGCTGGTATATATAAAAATTCTTCTCTTTGTGTATGAAAAGCTACTACGGTATGATGATCTGCAGGTCGAACACGAGGATGGGTTTTCTTCATTGAGAGAAGGGGTGTAGTGGATTAAGAAAATGGTGTTTTCTCTTTTCACAGTTTTAGGTTTTGTAAAAGCATTAATGGGTGAATGGTGAAAACTGAAAATAGATCGAATAAGTATCAAAGGGCTCCTTGAGTCTCGGGCCCGCTGGGCCAGGGTTCTGTCAATGAGCGATCTCTCAGCTCTTCCTCGCGTTGGGGAGAATGACCTGTGTTTCGAGCCAGGATCTTCATTGGCTTTAAAACCTAAACTCCTGTTTACCTCTTGAGCAAGCCTTTAACTTAGCTGCGCTGCCGAGTCATTAACCGCGCCTCCTACAAACCTGCCTACGTTAACTAATAGAGCGGTAACTAGGTATGGTGGATCTATGATGAAGTATCGAGCGTAACGCCAAATACGCGTGGTGAGAGCATGATTTTAACAAGGTGAGAAGCGAGGCATGGCTTCGCAAACCTTACATGAAGCGAGCGGCCTGAGCTACCTTAAGCGCACCCGAGTGTATACTCTTCAGGATGGGGGGCATAGCCAAGCATCCATGATTTGTCATCATCAGGGTCATTTTGGATGGTGAAAAGTGCAAAATGAAGGAAATGGAGAAAATCACCAGAAGCTAGTTCTAGGAGAGGAAGCTTCATGCCGTGATTTATTGATTGATTGATATTCGAAGCTTGATTAAAGCTTATATAGGTACTCGATGCCAAAATTTAAAAATGTATAAAGACAAAAATTACATCAAGGTAGATTTAGCGCAAAACCCACCATGGTCAAAGGGTCATGACGGAAGTCTCTAGAAGTCTGTTTGCGAAATTTACTTAACTCTGCATTCTTGAGTTGCGAATTTTAACCTGCAAAATTCATTAATGTCTTCCTTATAGCCCGGCATTTTTATCCCATTTCCCTCTAGTTTCTATCTTAATCTTTGAATTGGCTCACAGTTCATCAGTCTTCTGTTGAATCGGATTGAAGATAGTGAGTGCTGGCTTATACTTCTAAAAATAATGCACAAAAAGAAAAACTCCCATGAGACCAGTAGCAAAGTTGGGACCTCGATATCAATTGGGTTATTTAAGTTGATTAGTACACAAAGTGCAAGGCACGCTTATAAAAACGGGGCTTAATGTATTTGGGTACTAATCAATTATACATCGATGGACAACTCTCATTCGGGGCCGAGAGGTTGAAGAAAGTCGACTTGTGGCTTGTATAGTTCTTTTTGTAAAACCTTGGAAATAACTAGTTTTGGCATATACCTATGTATTGAGGAGTGCTGAAAATTAGCTCTTAAAGTGATATAGCAATAAAATCTTGGATTATTTGAGCCTTAAAGAGGTCAAATCATTATGCAAGTTGGGTTATGAGAAGAGCCACTTGTGAAGGCGAAAAGACACGGTCGCCTTAGTGAATTAGGAAGGCCTTTGGCTGCTGCCTAGCCGATGTCGTGACATTACCCTTGAAGTCGTGACATTGGACAGTGGGACTTTGAGTGAGTGGTACGTGTCACCGACATTGGATAGCCATGGATGCGAGGTCTTGATGTCGTGACCGTCGACATGAAGCGAGATGTTGGCACAGCGTGGCGACAGCGCTTAGGTTTATCATGGCACGATGTCGTGACATTGAACCTTAATGTAAACGGCATTACAGGGAGTAAACGTGTGCAATGCGTTGCGATTGCCACATTTGGCCTATGTTTCGGCGAAAAAAGGCGAGTTAGGTGGCACACTTCCTAGTACTATAACGGGCGGTAGCGCGGCCGAAAGGAGAGAGTTGTCTTCGGAGTCGAGGATGCTAGCCCGCTTGCCATCTTGGTAGGCCCGCCGTCGACCCGTTATTAGCCGACTGTCTCAAATCTTGCCGCGGCATCGATCCGCCAGGTGTCGGCTATCTTGACCAGCCACTCCCCACTATGCTAATTCCTCACCTTTCACGTGTAAAATTGTCAATAATCCTCTCCTTTAACTATAGACTGGTTGAGGGTAAAAAGTCTTTTGCATGTGACATGTAATATGCGCCTCCTTTAACTATATAACAACTAGTTTGGAAGGTCATATTAAATCACTCACTATTACTACTTTTCATGTCTAATGCCTATAATGCCCATTCCAGCTTACTATCTCTGTTGGTTGCCCACAGGGTAAATAAGTAAATGACTTCAAATGATTTTCTACAAACCATCACATTTTTTATATCTTCACATTCCTACAATTTTATCTAATCTATATTTCCTGATTCTGAGTCATAATTCTACAAGTTCTGTAATTGAAAGCTTCATCAAGATATCTACTAAGTGTGAATTGTTCATCATCACAAGGTTGAATTATTTATAATTAATTATTTCATTTATATTACCATTATTATTCTTCGTCTCTTCTTGAAGCTATGATTTTTCATAGAATTAAAAATGGATCCTCATTACCTAGATTTTGAAAACCTTCTGACACCTGACTTTGTCTGATGGAATATAATGAATTTAATCCTTTTGAAAGATCATCCACTCCACTAATTGCCCTTCCTTTAGCTTGACCCTCTAACCTTCCCAACCCAGATCCTACTGACAAAGAAGATCTGGGACTAGTAGGCAAGCACATCCGTAGTATGGAAGCACTTTAGTATAGTAAATAAAAATATATAAGAGGAGAGGTAGAAGTCTGGTAAAATGCAAATATTGTAACTTTTATAATTTCAAAGCTAAAAATAGTCACCTTAAAGAACATGTAGAACAGTAACATAAAAAACATAGATTTGTACAGATTCTACTGTCCAATTAATCAAGTGGATAGGATCTAATTAAATCTCAATGACCACTTTTATTAAAAGCTTCTGAAAGAAAGCTGAGAAATGGACTTGCTGGTATGGTGGCTAATGTAGTTCTCCTACCAATGATATTTCTGTGAGAGGGATCTGAGATTTGTAAATTTCATCCAGGGATTTGTCCGACTAGCCTTTCTAAAGAATTCCTAGGACTACTATGCGTAATGATATAATTAACAATTATAAAACTACTAAATGATTAATAATCCAAAACTTAATGGTATATTATGATATTATATCAGAGTGACTTCATATATATGGACTAATCAAGTAATGATCCTTTCATGTGTGACATCATTATATAGATTTAAGTTGGAAATTGAAAAACTTCCCTTAGGTTTTAGGTATATTATAACGCCCTTCTCACAGTGGGGCACCGCCATATATGAATCTATGACAAGTGTTTTTACAGAGTATTACGTACAAAACTAAAAAAATTTTAGTACTGCAGTATTCCCATTGAGCAATACAGAGTACCATAGATTTATTTATGACTGGGTTAGAGGGAGGCCCACTAAATGAAATATTTCTCATGAGAAATTAACATTTTTATACACCATCATTTAATAATCTAAGATGGTTCAGCATTGTAAGTCCCTCGATAAAAAATGTTAGGTATGCTTTACAATTTCTTGG
The DNA here is from genome assembly GCA_016808115.1 of Tetrastigma voinierianum. Taxonomy (NCBI): domain Eukaryota; kingdom Viridiplantae; phylum Streptophyta; class Magnoliopsida; order Vitales; family Vitaceae; genus Tetrastigma; species Tetrastigma voinierianum. The sequence continues at coordinate 218,915 of JAEQBH010002585.1, read as the reverse complement.
CTTTGTCTGGTAGATTCTGAAATTTTATGCCTTGTGTAAATCGGTTGGTTTAAAGAAAAGAATTCACAGTGATATACGTCATAGATTATTGGAATTACCTATCTAATGTTAAAATCTTGTGTAGAATGCGATAACTTCTATTATTAGATTATGTCATTAGTAAGCTAGGTGAAATTAAAATAACTATGATTGGGAGAAAGGTTTCCTTTTTAAATTTCTTGAAAGTTTTTTGTAGTTCTACTAACTTATGATACATTGTATATGTACCACCATCTTGCCTTGCGCCAAGTGTAATTTTACAGCCATAAATGCTTGTGTTTAAACAATATAGAGATGGATTCATTTTTATTGAAATAACATTGGAAAATGGAAATAAGATTTTTGAAATCTTGGAAAAATGTTCACCTTTTTTGTTTAGCTGCTTGTTTGGATCAATGGGTAAAGTTGAGTGTAGAAACATTTTTAAATTTCATAGGCGGTGTATGGACAACCACCTAAACTAGAGGGCTTAGTATATAGACAATTAAGCACCATATATAAATGTGTAATTAAATATAAGGTGGTATCTTCCCTGAAGCTTCAACTACTACATTGGAAATAGTCCGTTCTTCATGCCAATTACTAGGAAGCTTAGTGATTGCTTCAAAGCCTATGTCTAATCTTGCAAATATTTTCGATTACTTGTCATACCTATCCCATGATGAAATAAAAATTTTGATATCATGAAGTGGTGGAAATCTCTATGAATCACTGTATGCTATCTAAGATGGCACACCCAGTCTACCTCTTATAGGTGTCTACTATAGCCAAGAATCTACTTTTTCTGTGCGACAGCTATGGTGGAGATGGAGGACAAGCTCTAAAGTGGCAGAAGCCTTGGCATGCACAGGATTGGGAAGGAAGGACATGGGCCTCAAAAGTTGGGTAAAGATCGATTATAGACTTATTCATTTTGTTTGGATATCAATCAGGGAACCAAGATGTTGAAGAGATTAATGAAGAATAAAGAATATGAAGTTGAAGAACCGTATGTTGTCTTTTTGATGTTTATCACGTGATAATGGCTCATTTTAAGGTTGAGTAATGCACTTTGATTATTGATAGTTGGTGAGTCCTGCGACTGGTTGAGATAATATTCTGAGCTATAGTAATACGGTCTTAACTATTTTCTTGTAGTTTTGTTGAATTTTCGATAAAGAATGTTTATTTTCTAATACCACCATTTATCTTCTATATACTAAATACCACACTTCCTTTTATCTTTAAATATAAATATTTTTTTGATTAAAATAAAGAAACAGTGTTCTCTGAGTGCAAAATTTAGACTCAGTTCTGCTCTGTTTTGAATTGCAGTTTAATTGCAAACAAGAAAATTTAATATGGGCTCGACCACTTCAAATGCGGCACCTTGCACGGCAGTTGGCACATTGACTGGGCTTACTATAGGCCTACCAGACGATCATTCCCGAGCGTTCCGCGGGCGGCCGACCCGCCCGCTGCGATGCAGGTGCGGCGCGACCACGCGCGTTGACCCGTTAAGCGGGTGCGGTTGGCGCCGGCTCGCTCTGTTTGTTGAACAGTCTCACGGGAGCCATCGGTATGCGATTCATCAATCTTGCAACATTGGTGATGTCACGACGCCAAATATGTGATGTCGCACGCGTTTGTCGTCCGGGGCGATTAGGAAGCCGATGTCTGACATCGTCGAACGATGAGAGTTAATGTAGCGACATCATCGCAATAAGGGAAGCCAATGTCGCTACATCATTGCGTGATGGGAACCAATGTTCTGCGACATTGGATTCTTTGGTGCCCATATACTTTTTAAGTCTTCCTTGATCAAAGCGCTCTTGACCCAGGAGGGACCTGGAAGGTCGTAGGCTTAATTGATTTGACTCATACAGCTCGATACAAGGAACACACGTCCCTTTGTGAAGTGTGATCAGACATGGGGGCCTTGTGATGTGAATCGATCACTAGCGATATCATGGTATTTTATTAAGTTGATGGTAAATAATGTGTTCCCTATTGTTTTGGGGCGTGAGTAGGGACTAGTCCATTTGAGAGCCCTATTTATTTCGAAACTTTGTTCCTCTTTTGATGGAACTTTTCCTGGATATAGGCCCCAATAGGTTACACCTTCTCTGTTATTCTCTTTATATATTTGTCTCATATTCATATAACGCGTTGATGAGCAAGTCATTCCTGCTCAGACATTCTGTTAAATCAAACTCTGTTGCTCAGATGATTCTGGTAGGGACGAACCCAGTAGCCTGAGATCTGGCCTCTGCTGGGACATGACCCTAAGCCCAAAAGGCCTTGTCCAGTGCAACGCCCAGCAGATCCTAAGAAGGTGTACCTATAGGCAGCTTCACAGTGCCCACAAACACAGGCGTATTTGACTAACTGTTTGAGTCCATTCTACAACAACCCCCTTCAGAATATCGGCGCCTTTCCAACCTCATTAAAGTATTTTTTATGGAGATTTACCAGGTGATACTGAATGGGGCTTAATAGTAAGTATTAAATCATTTATTTTTTTTTAATGTTATATTTCCTAATGAGTATTAAATTATTTGTTTTTATATGTAAAATCAACATCATAAATATATTAAGAAAATAATTTAAATAAGTACTGTTTGTCCCGATGATGATATAACTTTATTATTATAAATGTTTGTTTTTTCCCCCAAAATATAAATATTTGGTTAAAAGACCTCATTAACTGATTTATAAAGTTAATCCCTTTCTAATAATGTCAAGGATCTAAGAATCTTTCACCAATTCTTAACATCTCATTTCCCTCTCCATATGCCCTCATTTGCATGACGGACGAAACTCAAGCAAATCTGTAATGCTCACCTACCTTCATCTCTAGAGTTTCAAATCCTTGCCTGCTTGATATGAAGGAGTGCGAGCTTCACTCTAGCATTGCCTTCATGTTTCTTCTTCAGTGAATCTTATATCTTCTTTTTAGTGCCCTTGTCAATACAGTCTCAGAATAGATTCTATCGATTTGCCGAAAAGGTAATTTTTTCCTTTGGTCTTTGAGCTTCAATTCCTCAAGCTTCCCTGCTGCATCCCTCCCTATCTCTCCACATACCATCTTGGCTTCCTCCTGCCTCTAGCTCTGTATGACCTGTCTCTACAGGCTAATGCTCTTCTTTAAAAGTTTTAAATGCTGTGTTGATAATGACCATCAGAGCATTGCTATTGCAAGTTAGGACAGAAATTTCCCTCCACTTGTCATCTTGCAAGTCACTCAAAGCTGCAGCTTTCTTTCTTCTCGAAGATTAGGTGGGGCTCTGATACCCGGATTTGTAGAAATGGGTAGAGTATAACCTATTTGATTTAGGCTTATTGATTAAGCTTTGCCAAGCTTTAACAAGAAAATAGAAAGTTACCTAATGCATAATCTAAACTAGGTGATAAACTAAACAAGAATAAGTTAAAAAACTAACGATTTTAACATCCGACGACGTCTCAAACTTACGTGTTTGCTAATATTTGTTCTCAGATTCTGCCTTTTATGAATCCCAAAAGAGCCATATGATCGATAACAAAGAGGTGTTTTTCTCCAAAATAACAATGCCATGAAAAATAAAGAAGACTAGTTCAAAGAGTTTTAGAGGCTAGAGCCTCTTTTATTTCTTATTTTTAAAAATTGAGCTCGGACCGCCTAAAAAACAAAAAATATAAAAACATTTGATTTATAGTTTTTTTTTTTTTGTTCTGTAAAAAATAAAAAAATAAAGAATAATTTTGAAAAACATGATAATTATTCACTGTAATTTTAAAAACACAGTTCTCCAAGCACCCGGAAGACACAGACGCAAAGCTACCATTTTGCAAAAGTTCAATATTTTCAATGCCTTTCTGTATTTGTTGTGCCGGGTCGGTGATACTGTTGCCTCTGAAAAAAAAAAAAGGTCATTTTTCTAATATCAAAGAAAGAAAAGTCTTGGATACTTCAGACAAAACAAGGCTGCAGAAAGCATTTAAAAGACAGTTCTAAATTATGGCTTTCTTAACATATTCTAATTTACCAAACTATTTTATGAAGAAATAATAATTTTTTAGATTTTAAATATTTTTAAAAAACCAAGCTTTATATCTGAGTTATTAATTAATTAGAACTACCTGTTGAAACATTATGTGTTTCATCTAAATCATCTGCAGAATTTTCTCTCCCCAGCCGTGGTTTGAAAACAGATCGAATTTTGTGACTCTAGTTATCAATCTGAATGGATTCACATTTATATGTTTGATCTTGTTTACGTGAACAATGAAATTTGAACTCTTAAATTTCTAATAAAATAATCATTTGTAACTACACATCATTTATTCTTATTTGTCAATAATAGTTTATATTATGTGACTTACACTCCCTCCACCAAGTCTTGCAATCTTCATCACACTAAGTGTGCAGCGTGTGTTTCACGATGGATTCTCTGTATTCTGAATAATATACACCTTTGACTTCATTTTAAAATTTAAATGAGTAAGTATACAAATGTGGCAGTCACATTTGCCTGTAGCCTTAATTTAGCCTTTATTTTAAGGTTTATTTTATTTTTTTAATATTTTGTTTTTTCTTTTATTATATTAAAATTCAACCTATTATATAAAATAAAATCTTATATAAATTCTATAATTTTTTTCTAAATTTTTATATATATTCAGTTCTTAATAAAAGCTCAAACCTATCTAAATAATATCATCATTTGGAAAAAAACTGAACAGTGAACTCTGTTAAGTATCAAAAATTCACATAAAGGGGTTGGTGAGAAGAAACACAGAAAAAACTATGGCACAGTGCCATCGTATAGTGTAAACAGAAACAGTGGGTTTTTTTATGGACTAATAATCAAGATAACAAGGTAGAAGATCAGATAAATAAGATGACTAATCAGAAAGGTGACTTTTATCATATGCATCATTCATGTATGTTTCGTTTAACCAACTTACTTGCTCATCTTTAGAGGTGAGGTGTAGTCTTGACTGGGGCTTCCAATGAGGATGTGACATGTTTTTGTTGTTAGGTCATGAGGTGTCTGGTGGATCTCTGCCGCATGCAGGAAGACATCTTTAAGTCCTTCAGTTGGATTAATCTCTTCGAGACACGATGAACTAAAGATATCGTAAGGCTCTCATCTCATGTACGGTATGTGAGGCTGAATTGAGGACCTTTGGATTTAATTGAGGACTAACCATCTGACCTACATAAACTTTGATGGTTTGGATGATATATGTTTTGAAATTCCCTTATTTTTGGCAATCCTAATGTTATTTCTTCCAGTGGGAGGTTGGATCCAGTGTGTGTTTGAGTTGAGCAGATCCTACAATAATCATTATAAACCGATTTTTAAGAATTGTCTTCCAAGCTCATTTTTCAAAAACAGACAGTAAAACTATGACCGAAATATTTTACACGACTTGTGACACCATTTATTCGACCCTGATGATGTAAATGCGATCCGATGACGCTGTTCATTTAAACAAGTGTATGCTAATTTTATATATTTCTAATTATTTTATTTTTGAAAACCTGACCACTTTTGTGAATCATTAACGTTTACTTCAACACGTTTTTATTCACTAATATTCTACATACAACTGAATGGAGTAATCGGTTGTTCCAATGTGCCCAATCCAGTTCCCAGTTAGACAGGTGTTAACATATCTAAAGTAATTTTAATATTTGATAATCAGAGTGGACGATCTATCTGACTTCGATGTGCTTCGCCCAGTTGAAACAGTGACTGAATTAATATATCAGTGTTTAGCTTTGCTGTTGAATCGTTGGAGTGGATCAAGCGTGCGTTAGTTATACTTTACCGCCAGTGCTTGGTTGTGGCGAAGTCTGGTATTTAAATCATTAGTGTGATGTGGATTAAAATCCCAGATCTGACATGGAAAGAAGAAAAAATTATATTTGCATGAAGATGAACCAATAATAACAAAAATGTGATCCCTGATCTGCTCAAATGAGTGAGTTTCTTCGCATTATATGATCAGATATACCCAAGTGACAAATCTCTATCAAGATTCTTACGATGCTATTTACCACCAGGTTTAGATATGTCTTCCTCTGTTTTCCATTATACAGTTTTTCATCCATCGGAGGAACAAATTAATCTCCACTCCTCAACTCATGGCACACAATATTATTTATATAACCCCATTTCCTCCTCTGTTTTTCTCTTGCCAGCATCACCTCGGGCATAATGCCGTATCATAACAACAGCTGGGAGCCCAATGGAATTTTGAGGGCAGCTTGGCTGTTACTGCTCAATAAATTATAAAATTATCTGTCCTTTTCTTGTAGTTTTGGGATTACCAGCCTCAAGAGTGGATCTATTTGGACATTGTAGCAAGCACTCAAGGATTATATATTGGTTTATTGAGTCAGAAGTCATAGTAACTCAGAGAAAAGTCAAATCTTTCTGCCTTACCAGGCGCCACCCACCCTCACCACTCCCACCCTTATTCACAGGATTTCAGATCTTTATTAATTCAACCACAAATGCAAAATATCTATTTATGCCTTTGGTTGGTCTTGTGTGTCTTTAAATTAGACTGATTACCATTTTCCATGCTTTATGGGACCACAGTGCATCATCCCTCACAGAGGCCCTCTTACCCCAAATCTTTTTTGTTTGCTGGTTTGATGGAGACTTGAATGTCTTCGCAGTTGTTTTATTTGACAATTCTACAGTACCACTCTCAACGTCTGTAACGTTTGGCGCCCAGCTTCTGGTGATTTTCTTGGCGTGCCAGTGACTCCGACCACTAGAAGGCCGGTGCTGGAGTGGTTGGTTTGTATATGAGAACTGGCCCTACACTGGACATTGCCCAGGCTGCATATCATGAGTACTGCTTTGCCCAGGAAGGTCTTTGTCAGACCTCCACGACCTTTACCTGGATGTAGTGCAATTATGTTTACCATACTTTGAGACCCTATTGACTATGACTGGATTGAAGATTCTACAACAGCCCCCTTGCACAATATTCGATGGCACCTCCACCAACCTCTGTTAACTACCAGACAATTTACTGACAAGAATAAAGCTGATAAAGTATTTTTAAGGTTTCCAAAACGCCACAGTGCAAGCCTAGTGGGCGCTGTCTTGGAGAACCTCTCGAGATCTGCCCGTTAATAAACTATCTTCCATCTTATGGGGGTGTCATGCTTTGTTAAGATGTTACTGGGATAACTGGCAGCTATAAGTGATGCTATTAGTAAGTGATGTTTTGAGCTTTAGAATCTTTCCCCATACCTGTGTATTGGAGTGTTTCATTATATCTATATCCTTCTGCTTTCTTACGTGTGTTTGGTTCTAATTATAAAACAGAAAGAAATAAATGAAAGAGCTTTATGATATAATTTACATGCCTGTCACGATTTATACTTATATTTAAATATCTTCATATTAAAAAATAATGTTATTTTCCATAATTTATTACTATCATATAAAGAAAAATATTAAAAAGAGAAAATAATTTTTTAATTTTAATCTTTTTATAACAGACTTTGTAAGCTAGGTTAATGTAAGTAATAACAAACTGGTACAAAATTAAAACAATACTAATTATGTATTTAGAATAATTATGTGGAAATATATTGCCAAGTCATCTCCCATTACACATTGACAAAGAATTTGTGATATTTGTCAAAAACAATAGGTTTCATGAAGATTTCAAAGTGTTCTACTCAAAGCGGAGGCAATACTGTAGATGGTACCATACAAAATACAGGTCTAAAAAAAGGAAAAGCAGCATTGTTTACTATATCTATACTTGGGTGGTCATATCACATTGGTTAGACTGGGAATCAAATGTCTCTATTATTGCATGTCAATGGTTATCCGCCCGAGTTGGTGCATAGATGTCACTTCATATGACAATAATTATGCACCATGAAACATCTTTACAGGCTGCGCGTAGGCCATATATTGTGACTGGATTGAACCGACGAGGCCAGCGCCAATCTTAATCAGGGGGTTCTCCTTGATATGATGTGATATTCAACATGTTTAGCGTTGATCATGTTGACGAATTTTAATGCATTTGAATGTTGCCTTATTCATCTCGTAATGAATTCATGGGGTTTTTGTATGTTCGATCCCAGTCCCTCGATATCTCTGCCTTCATGTCATAACAAATTCGCACCACCATGGGCCATACCTCACAAATTCAGCTTCAAACACTTGATCTTACCTACCTTCCCATTACCAACTGCTTTTGAGTGACAAGTTACCTTCCCCACAATCAGCCTTGGATCGGACCTTCTGTTGGCGATCTTCGATCGGAATGCATGTATATTCAATGTAAAGGTACCTGTTTTGAACAACAAACCTTTTCTGGGCGCTCACACAGGAGTATCTTAATTCGTTGATACAACTATCGCATGTTCATACCTTAGATTGCATGCCAGATGAAACTCTCCTGGCTCTACGTATGCGCATTACTATCACGGCACATGAAATCAGTAGATTAATCTTCGCTAATGGCTGAATGCGAGCCCATATCTGTTAGGGGCTTATTGGGAGATGCGACTTATAGTTCATTCCACAGTGCTGTTGATCAAACATTCAGTTTGGGTTGAAGATCTAACATATTACCATTTGTAATGAGAGACTCCATGTTTGATCTTAACTCCTCAGTTCCAAAAATAACATTTACCCCAGTTGCGAGATTCTTCATTTCAAATTTTGTGGCTAAAATACTCTGTAAAAACTTTCATTTTAACATGGTGATCTCACTATGAGACCATATCATCAACATACACAATTCTGTTGTTACTTTTCCTTCTTTATGTTTACTACTTTCTAAGTGTGATCTGAGTTACTTTGCTTATATTGAAACTCTGTTGTGATGAGAATCTCCCAATTCATGCTCTAAGTATTTATTTGTGCTCTGATTTTTTAATTTCTGGACTTCACCTTTACGAAGAACCATTTTAACTCAGAAGTGGTAGCTCCATATAGACCTCTTCTTTAAATCTCATCTTTGAGGAAAGCATTTTTCGCATTCGTTATTGCGAAGTGGTCTCGATTCTTTGCCTATGGGTATATAAGGGTATCAAGTGTAGATCGCCAGCCCACTTTGGGCAAAAGTATCTGATAGTATCGTGTCTGGCTGCATATCCCTTATGACTAGTGGACTTTATATCTATCAATACTTCCATCTGGTTTCCGAGTTTCACGTGAACACCATCTCTCCACACAGCTCAGCACCAGCTGTTCCTTCAGGCGGGTGGAACAAGTTCCCAAGTGGCATTCTTTTGTAGAGCCTCCATCTCTTGAACTCATCACCTTTCTCATTTTGGATCGACGGTATCACGCATTACTAGGAATGAAGCGCTTGGACTTGATTGATTAACATGATGTATATTACTCTGATTAGATTGACCTATAGATGGCTCTGGTTATTTATTAACTCGTTATTTGATGTAGCCCGAGGATCTCGGAGATTCTTTTGGAACTCCCTACGATCTTTGTGGATATCTAGGAGGCGTATTTTTGCAGGAACATATGTTTCATTATGCTCTCCAAACCACTTGAGATTCATACTTACTTGAGGAGGAACGATGCAGGTTGATTCTTTGGTGTTAATGGTGTAGATGGGGGCAACTGCGAGAAAGTACCGGCGGTAGTTTCCACTCCCATTTCATGAGTTATGATCGACTTTGTTACCTGACATGCTTAAAATGTTCATTCACCTTTTCCAGTTAACTGAATAAACTCTGCCTACCACTCTCTTGTTGAATATTCTCCAGCTGAAGCTATTCTTTCATTACCTCCACCATTCTCTTCATGGGCTCTCCTTGAGAATTTTGAACTCCCCGAATTAATAAGGCTCCTAATTGTTCTTACGAAGAAGTGCGTCAGTCTGCATATAACTGGGTTTGTGGATCCTTCTTTGCCTCATCCTTTTGTAACAAAAATTATGTAACATGAAAACACATCGTTTTGACATGGATGGGTTCTTCTCAGATTTTGGGTGTGAACATATACGGTGCGTCGAGCTGGAATTTGAAGTTGAAGTGAGGTGAAAATGCAAGTCTGAGTTTCTGTGATGAGGGTGAGTCTGTGCCAGGAAGGTGTTGGTGGTAGGTGCTTGTGTGGTTCAAGCTGCTGATCGCATCCTCGGGCATGTTCTAAATGCCGAAGGGTACGCACTACCTCCAAAAGTTGTCTATTCTTTCTCTGCCAATCCATTTTGTTGTGGAGCATAGGTGCATGAGGTTTGATGACGAATTGCATGGTTTCTCAAAAAATTCTCGAGAGAGGCATCCATAAGCTTCGATACCATTTGTCGATTTCAAACAGTCTGCTTTCCCGATCAGGTGAATCCCCCAAGCTACGGAATACTAGACACACATCACGTTTTTAATAAGTAGGGACACCCAAAGTCATTTCTAGTGCATTCATCAATAAATGTCACAAAATGTGAGTTCAGATATGGAGAGAACCTTTGATTTAAACATTAGGTGGCAACTGCTGAAAAGGTTACGAACTTTATTCGAGACTTGGTGAATAAAATCACGGTGACTCTTAGCCAGTTCACAAGTGTCATGATGAAATTCCTATCATTCGATCTGAAAAGTTGTAGTTTGCAATTTCTTAAGGCTAAGAAAGATGTCTCTAATCTCTGATTACCATAACCATACTGGTTATTCGAGCCTTATCTTTCTTACAATGGTTTGATTTGCACGTGATTTTCGATCCCCATTCTCTGGCAGCTCTAAGTAATGAAATTGCCAAAATCACCATCAACAGAATGTGAGGTTGGGAATCTCTTCTTGAAAAGACACAAAGTATAAATTGAAAGTTCTGATTGCAAAGCGGAGGGATTGAAGTAATTTGGCTAACGAGACAAAATTGTATTGAGAGATGGAGCAGCGAAAGGCGATATCTAATGTGAGAGTATTGACAAAGATAACGAAGATCCTTCCCTGTATAGGGAGGTGCTACCGATAGCGGTGGAAATGGCCGAGTTGAGGAAAGAGAAGGGATAACAGATTTTAATGTTTGATCGCTCGTGTGATCGGATGCACTGTATCGATAATCCGAGTTATTCTTGATTGCGGGAAAATCTGATTAGCACACTAACGCTGCTGGATGGGCAGCATTTTGCGTTTGGCGTGGTTAGTTCGCCCAGAAGCTATTTGATGTATCATCACTTAGCTTTCGACAATCTACGGGGCTTCTTTGAAGTCCCACCACTCCGAACTCCCACCGGCGACTACGAGGGATGGGTTTCGGGGAAAATCGTGTCTGATGGTTTCTTGCAGACTTCTTTGGGATCAAGCCTGCTTTGATACCATGTCAAACAATAAAGATTTCTGCAGAAAGATTTCAAAGAGATGTATTCTTCTCAAACAAGGCGATCTGATTGCATCCACAAAAGTAGGGTCCTGGGAAAAACAAGTTGTTTTTCTACTGTCTAGCCTTCAAGATTGGTCAACTATCATAATTTCTAGGATTAATTACACAAATTGTTTCTGTAACTCTAGCTAAAGATTGGTCCTTCTCCTTAATTTCTAGGATTCATTCTGATCAATATGTGTAGTCGATACGGACAATAGCATGTTTAAGAATTTTATGAGGATTCGATATCCAATCTCGGATTACATTTGAATTAAAGGGAGCGAGGAAGGAGGAAAATATCGGATATGGGCCGAGTGTGCAAGAAGCGGTCGAAAGTTAGTTATGCAAAAAAAAAAAAAAAAAATTAAAAAAAATGATGAAAATATCCACTTAGAAATATCGCTATTTATAGGAAAAGAGTGAAATATCAAGCGTACCCGCATGTATAAGTGGAAATGGTCAAAATTGCCAAAAAATCATTACCTCTTTTATTGTTTGACGAGATTCAGTATAGATTCATTCTCGACTATCCAATAGTCCAGTTTCATTTTAATGAATCAACACTCTATTTTTAATAATTTGTTTCGCATTCATCTATACTCTAAATAATTTATTTAAAAAAATCCACTCCTCACAACAATTTTTTTGAGGAGCTCCATCCACGTAATATATAACCTATTAATTCTGATCTCATCTATAGCAATGAAAAGAGCCAGTTTTATAGCTCCAAGAAGGAAGGGATTTATTATAAGAATACTTGACATTTAGAGAGGGAACATACAATGTACAGAGATAATTTTAAAATCATGCACCTGCTTTAGCTTATATCAGAATTTTTAACATATTATATGATTCATTCAGAAATGGTTTCTGAAATATTTTTGTACTCTAACACAATGAGGCTTATCGAACAGACAAAAAATATTCTCTATTTTTATTGTTAATTATTTTTATATCAACTCTACTTACTGTTTAAATGAATCATGTTTGTACCCATAAGTGATTATGTTGGTACATGCTCAAGTGCCTTTGAGAAATTAATTTTTCTCATAACCAAGCTGCAAACAGTTTGTTGGAAACCAAACTTCTAATGGGTTTATATAAAAGTGAATAATGAAGTGTGGATTTTTTTGTTATTATAACCTTTGTTTATAAATGTTGTGTTTCAAAAATACAGGTTCTCTATTTATGATCAAAAAATAAAAATTCTGAAATCCTGGATCACTAACATTTTTCATTTGTAATTTGATTGTGAGTGCAAATAATCTCTAAAAGCTAATATACTTGATTCTAAAGCAATAATGCTTATTGCGAAACTAGAACACAAATAGATTTATAACAACTGTTGTTTTATTGTTTTCTTTGATCTATAGTGCAACTTGTGATTAAAGATGAAATGAATTTCATTTTTACGTTGTCCACCAGGACAACTAACTTTTCACTGTGGCATGGCCCATCTGGCATTTATCATTTGCCTATGTGGGGACCCAGCCTTCCACACCTCCATCTCAATACTACATCTCCCATGTAGTTTGGCCGCTAGGAGCTCATCGGGAAGCGGTACCATTTTAAACCAGGTTTGGGTAGTGACACGCACCCTAACTCATTTACCGTCAGGTCTGCGGCTGAGCGGCTCCCTGGCTCTGCCTCCATTTAAGCTCCTCCAGGCTAGGCGTGCGTAGCTCCCGGCGTCTGCGAGCGCTCTGCGCACCTCGGGCGCCTCCCGAGCTCACGACCGCGCGCCCACGGACTGCCCCACCTGGCTACTACCTTCAATTCCTCCCAACTGCATCCTCATGCTTACGGCTGTTTCTCGCCTCCTCGTGCACTCCTCACATTTACGCTGTCCAGATATTCCAGTCAAAGTCATCAACAAACTCAAAACCAAAATCTTGCACTTTCTGTTTTGAGGTACAACTACGTGCAGGGTCTCATCACCCAACGAGAAGAGGCACGCTGCTCCACTCACAGGCCTTTTTTTCTCTATGTAGCAGTGTGTTGCGAGGGACGTCCACTGAGAAAAGCGGCATACACTGCCATGCTCTAGCACCTGCGAGATGTGGCATCTTGCTTTCTCATCACACCAGTAAGTGGCCTTTTATTATTTCTGCTGGAGCACAACTCTGACTTTTCGATTCGGAGGTACCCTACTATTCTCTGGTCCCCCTTGGTGCAGCTTCCATCTTGGCTGCCAGGTGCCATGCATGTAGGAGAGGAATGGCCTCAGATCGCAGGTGGAACCTCTTTGTTCTCTTCCCTGCCCTCGCTCTGATACCATGTATCGCAGGGACTAACTTTTAGAGCGCGGCTGTCAGTGGCCCTCAGACCTTACATCAGAGGTTAAATCTCTCATTTCTTGTTCTATAACATATTATCCTGCTGGAAAGAATACAAAAAGATTTAAAAAGAAAGAAAGGGAAAGATAAGTGCCTTTTTACTTTGTATCAGCCCAGATGTGTGTGATCAGGTCTGGCAATTTGATTGGCATGCAATGTGAACTGGATATAAAGGCTTTGATGTTGGAGAGTCCTCTTGCGGGAGCTGGCCCGGATTGGATGTGAGGCCTGAGAGAAGAGGCGGATCAGGAGTGGAGGGATGGATGGATCCTTTAAAAAGATGGGGCTCTCACGCCTAGCTATTTCTGGCCCGATGGGACATGCAGTTTGATGATTGAAAAGCTCATACTTTCACCAGAGGTCAGATGTGGAGAAATGCATCTGTTGCATCAGTTCGACTCCAGACCTTACAAAGAAACTCTGGCAATGAACATCAGGAACGGTGGCTCAGGTATCCCACTAGAAGCGTTACACGGAATGAAATCGGCAACGATGGAAAGAAAGACCGGCTGCAGGGAGAAGAAAGAAAGGTTAAAGTGAACCCCGAATGAGACACGGGCCATGGGCTTCCTACAATTATGCCAGTATGGTGGTTGTGGGGAAGTCACGTCGTTTAACTTAGACACCGTTATGCAGGTGTATACAGCTGCACTCTGTTGCTGGGAGAAGTCGTACACCATGGCGATGTGGGGATATGTATTGGCCTGAGAGTAAAACTTGAAAGGAGGGGGGGCGAGAATGAAAGAAGGAGGGTATAGGAGATGAGTGAAGATGAGATGGGGCTTCAGGATTTTACTCACTGGCATGCCAGATGCGACACCCACACACATCCTACGCAGTCTTCAGACTTGGCAGGCTATTTCCCACTGGGCACTCAGTGATAGGTATCTATGGGTTGAGACTGTCGTGGATTGATGAACAGTCAAGCTCAGTTGCATACTAAGATGCCACAGTGTTCAGGGTTAAGCCACATGCAGTGTCTCGATGGAGTTAAGTAAATGGGGTGAGAATAGATGCTTCTATAAAATGTTGACAAATGGCACCTGGCACATTGGGTTGCATTCTGACCGAGAGTCGCCAACTTCTGTTTTTCTTAATTTATTCGGTGGTTATCGTCTCTATTGGTGGATTCATGCTGTTAGTGGTGAAATGGTAGAGATGTATGAGATTATGCTGATAATACTTTTAGCAGTGGTAAATGGGGAGACATGCTGGAGAACGTGCAGAGTGCACATTATCAGCTTTCTGACATAAAGGCATTGATATGTACTGAATGGCAATAGCCAGAAAGTAATATTCATTATTATTAGAGGAATAGATTCAATTTTCTGTCTAAGTTTAGTTCCGCGAGTTTGGTATCGAGCTTGTGGGTGATCTTCAAAGTGGAAATTTGGCAGATAAAGCTCAACAACCGAGACTACAGTTCTGATGCCACCGCATGATGTGCATAGGAATTTAGATTGGGAGATTCAATGGAGCCCCGGTCGGAGACCCTTTGAAATTTGAAAGACGAATGGGACATTCTGGAAGTGAAAGATCAGCGAGGCAAAAGCAATGTTTAGTTTCTAAAGACGCTGATTGAAGAGATCTTTTGGAGCACATCAGGGATCGCGAAGACTCCCGAAAAAGCCGGATACGTTAAGCCCCAAGCTACGATGATTTCTCTAAGAAGAGCTTGTACAATAACTCTTAAAAGAGTGAGTTGCTGTCTAGGTGGCCTTGACCAGCGACATAATGATCAGCCTTGATGCTTCCTGGTGAAGGCGCTATCTTGAGAGGTACCGAGTTGGATCCAGGGGGCTCTGTTGGCGACCACCCGGGGATGGAAAGCAGGTCGTAGTCAGGTTGAAACATGAGAATTCGGGTTTCGATTCTTTATTTATCTGGGATGGGAAGTGATGATCTCATATAAATTCGAAAATTTGTAGCTGGTCAAAAGCATTAGCTAAATGATCTCGAGAAAGCTCATCGAAGGAAGGGCTGCAGTGCGTGACAGATGGGATTCCTAAAGCGCCAGATGACAATGGATCGAAAAGAATGATGTGAGGCGAGAAGTCATCAGGTGAAAGGAGGCGTTAGGTGCGGGTAGAAGATTCGAACCTTGCTGTAAAGTTTAGGTAAAGTGCTACAATTGCAGAAGGGTCATATGTGTGTTGTGAAAAATTCTTTGAAGCGAAGAAGAAGTTATCGAGAAATGCTTGCTCGTCGAAAGAGAAGAAGAATGGGATCTTTGGGCTCTCTTTGCTCTGGATGAAGAGGAGCTAGCTCTTACGCTGACAACATTCAATCATCGTTGAGGCATGATTGGATGTTCGGCCTCACGGTACCTTTCGAACCGCCCGCAGTGGCGTTGTTAAGAAGGATTCTGGAACACCGGCAAGGAATCACGGGTCGGGGTGAGTGAGTGACGGATAACTCAAAGTTGCGATAGCTCACGTTGGCAATACGTTGGTCTCTCCCCGACGTGCGTGTCAGAGGTGCCATCGTATATCATGTTCCCGGTGCGAAAATCTTCTTCTTCGGTAGCCGCGATTAACATCTCACGCCTGTTGCTCAGTCTGTTTGGTCCGGATGTGAAGCCTCCGGGACCTTGAGATTGCAAGGCGGTATGGGGAGGCGAGTGGAGTGTATATGTAATGTCTGCTTGACGTTGCATATGTAGACAAGGCGAAGAGCGAGGCGACGATTTGTGGCACATGCGGCTAAGTCACGTTATTCTCTCAGTGTTATTGATGAAGTCGATCTTGAAGGGTCTTCCACAGCTTGAGTGAGAATAGAGCTGGTACCTATTATGCAGTACCGTGCTGGAAGAAACACAGGTTGCCATCTGAAGATCAAATTTAAGCGAAGGAACCATTAGGTGATTCGCTCTACGATGTGCTTGAGACCCGATCTATGACCTCCATTGGTGGGATGAAATACATAGTAACTTTCATTGTGATTTTCTAGATCACGTGTAGGTCTACTTTATGAAGGAAAAATCTGAAACTCTTTAAGTAAAAAAGTTTCAAATGCCGCGACGGGTTGGTAAAAAGTCGGGCCTCTGCGCGCGACAGCGCGGGAGGTTTACCTCGGATTCAGTTTCCTTCAAAGTGCAAAATCGCCATCGAGTTCACTGTGCTAGCACCCAATGAAAATGCGGGTAGCGAAAGAACGGATCGACGAGTGTGTGAGCGTACTTCATGCGAAGAATGTATCTTGGGAGACGTTTACGAAGTAGGAAGCAATGAAGGCTGCGGCGTTAAGTAATCCAACCAGGACTTCCCGACTTAAGTTATGTTATTTTCTTTTGAAAGTTTTGGACTCAGAGAGACATGGTGTTTGGTCCATTTGTTCTTTTGGATAATGTATGCTATGTTTTTGTACCTGACCATCTACGCAGCAAAATGGACAAAATTTATGATGTTTGTGGATATGTGATCGAAAGGAAAAGGATGGAATCTTTGTGATCCTACAAGCGGAAAGTGCTACACACCGCGTCACGAAAATGTGGTGTTTGATGAAGTCTCTTCATGGTGAATCCCTTGAACAATGAAGTGTTGCGGAGACTTTAGAGAGAGATGTGTGAGGTGATCTTCTCAAATCCAATTGAAAATTGATAGACACAAACTCTACAGGTAGTATTTTTGATGGCGGTATCCTGAGCTCCATGGCAAGCAGTGTACATCATGGAAAATTGATAATAGTGATGATCGAGTTTTGCCCGGCGATCAGGCTGACCGAGAAAACCAAATCATAAGTATGCTAATGCACTAGCCAGCCAAAGGCTGTTCACTAAGAACCAGAAACTTTTTTGAAGCATCTCTGAGAAATAAGTGGATTAAGCTATGCAGAAAAACTTCAGCGTTAGGTAAAATCGGACACAGGGAGCTTGCACGAAAGCGAGATGTTAAGCTATTTCTTGCGAGTAGATTGTATTGCAAAATAAAGCGTCGAACAGATGGATCAATTGAGAGATTCAAAGCCCGCCTTGTAGCTCGTGGGTTCTCTCAACAATACGGGCTGGATTACGATGAGACATTCAGTCCAGTTGCAAAGCTTACAACTATTCGGGTCTTACTTGCACTTGCTGCAAACAGAGATTGGAGTCTATGGCAGATGGATGTCAAGAATGCATTTTTGCATGGGGAGCTGGATCGGGAGATCTACATGGGCCAACCGATGGGTTCGGTGAA
The DNA here is from genome assembly GCA_016808115.1 of Tetrastigma voinierianum. Classification (NCBI taxonomy): domain Eukaryota; kingdom Viridiplantae; phylum Streptophyta; class Magnoliopsida; order Vitales; family Vitaceae; genus Tetrastigma; species Tetrastigma voinierianum. The sequence continues at coordinate 201,029 of JAEQBH010002585.1, read as the reverse complement.
TCATCCACGAGGCATGTATAGCTCGGAAATATAGTTCAGGTGTGATGAGGGCTTGGTATGGTAAGATGTAGCGTTCCTTACTCACGAGCCAGATGATACGTGACATCTGCGGACTCTGGCTTGTTTGTCAAAGCTAAAGGAGGAAGGATAGCATGTATGCTGGTATACGTGGATGATTTAATCATCACGGTTGTAAAATCTTAAACGAGAAGAATCACATTCGGTTCGCTTTCCGGATAGAAAGAGCTGAGACGATGACCATTTTCTTGGATTAGAGATCATTGCTGCACTCATAATGGAATATTTTCTTCATCAGCCAAAGTATTCAAAGATCTGATAAAAAGGTTTGTCTCACTCTGTCTAAACAATCTAAACTATAGAGCCAAATGCCAAACAGTGTGCTCTTGAAGGGAAAGATTTAGAAGATGCTACCGTATCTCGCGGTTGGTGGGTAGCCTTATCTATAACTGACAAGACTCGGACATCTCATATGATTATTTACTGTCCCTTCATACAAAGAATCAAAGCTGCGCTGAATCGATTCGTCGAATCACGAGGTATATTAGAAGTACCTTGGCTATGGTATTACCACTATGCGAGAAGGTGGAAATTCTGCGAACTAGTTTATGTGTGATCGCGACTATACGGTGACCGCGATGCCGTCTGGGTTCAAACTGAGGTATGTCTTCATGCTACAGTCGAACAATTTCGTGGTGTAACCGAAACCAACCGCCAGTGTCTTTGTCAGCCACGAGCGATATCGAGCAGCAGCTATGGCAGCTAAGAAAGCGCCAGCCCATGCAGTACGGCAGACTTGCACCAGCTAACCCAGAAGTATGAAAGTATTCCCTCTGTTCTGCGACAACTTGTCGTAAACTACGGTTGGCGGAGAATCTGTTTTTCATGCAAGAACTAGCGCGAGGCCATTATCACTTTATTAGAGAAAGTCTTGCAAAGAAGAAATTGAGATTGGGCAGCCTTCAAGGCAGAAAACCAAGCTGCAGATCTGTTTACAAAAGGCTTAGCGGCAACAAGCTCGAAAAGTTCTGTCATCAGCTCGGTACACGCGAAAAGAGTAAAGCTATTTGGCTGCCGAAGAAGATGTGAATAAATCAACACCAGCATTAGGTTGCATTCTGACCGAGTCCTTATAACATCTGTTTTTTATTTATTACAGACGGTTATCAATCTATTAATTAGTTCATGCATTAGTGAAGTGGAGTAGAGATCATACGCTACCCACAGTATCTTTGAGTAGCGGTAAAAATAGACATGCTGGACGTGCAAGTGCACATTATCAGCTTTCATGCTATCGAGAAGCGTGATATATTACTGTAATATGTAATTAGAAAATATATTCTGGTATGAAAAAATATCAGATTCATTTTCCTCCGATTCAGTTCAACATAAAAACCAAATTCAGTTTGAAGGCCTGTTCTTAGTGGAAGTGGAAAGGTGTCCGTAAAGCGGTGGTGTAGCATTCATGTGGAAGGAAAAGCACTCCACGCAAAGCTAATCAGTTTTCAAGAATTATATTGACCTGTAATTCAGATCCCTCATCGGCCCTTTGAGATTAACGGGTTCTGGCTACGGAGAAAGGCAAAGGCGTAAGGACTCTTGGGAACTCCTAAGGCAGTTAAAAGACAAATCGAACCTTCCTTTAATTGTTGTGGGTGAGCTTCAACAACATGTTATCACTTTGAAAGGGGAAGGGGTCGAAAGCAACCGGATTATCTTATCCAGCGGGTTTTACGAGATGCAGCGGATGAATTTGTGAGCGAAGTGTGCTTATCAGGTGTCAGTTTACAGGAGTGCACAGGGCTGTGCAAATTAGATGGAAGAAAAGCTCGATAGAGCTTTAGCCTCAAGCCAGAGTGTGCCACAAGATTTGGTCGGCTAGTGTCCTCAATGAGGATGCCCTGCCGTCTGATCACACGGCCATTTCTCATCTGGAATAGTACAGTGGGGGCGCAAATGGCGTCGTTTCAGTTCGAGGATTCGCCTGAATGAGGAGAGAGGGTGTCAGACGGTGGTACTAAGTAGCTGGGGTGCAATAGGAGATGTAGGCCCTTCAGAGGTTAAAGACTTGAGCGATCTCGAAGCCCTGGGGAAAAGGAGGCGAAGGACATTTATTCCGAAGGCTTGGTCTCTAGATTATTAAACTAAATCTAGGCTCTCAGTTTTGCCATGTTGATGTAGTCTCAATCAAACAGAGTACTAGAAGTCCGAGATATGATTGTCTGGCTCCTGCCCAAATAGGAGACTATTACTGACAAAGGCCAAACAATTTTGGCTGTGTAGGGATGAATACAAATTTTCCATGACGTCTCCTAGAAGAAAAAATATTAATGCAGCTAAAGGACAGTAGAATTATGGCATACATGGAATAATGACCTTCAACAACTAATTTTTGGTACTTTGTGACCTCTTCAAATCAGGTGGGAGTGATGTTCAACCTATTCTTTGCAATGTCGAAAAAGTTATGAAGAACGAATAGATACACGCTCGCGTCTTGCGAGGCGGAGGAAGTAAAGACAGCTCCTTTTCCATGCACGGACAAAGCTCCCAGGCCAGGTCAGGAATGAATCTGAGGTTTCAGGCGTACTGGGACATTGTTGGAGAGCAAGTGACTTCAGCTTGCTTAGATTGCCTCAGAATTGTCGCCTTCCGTGTGGTATTAATGATACTACCTTAGTGCCATTCCAAAAAGAAGAAAAGATGTAGCTTACACAGTCGACTGTGTATCCCTCTACCTTTATTATCCTATAAAGATCTCATTTTAAAGCCTTACCTTTGACTTAAACATGTACTCCCATATAATCTGGATTTCAAGTGCACACACGATTTCATGCTGGGGATAGTCACAAACAATATGATGGCCATGAGAGTCAACCACGACCTTGAGGAAGCTGACGAGGGAGCATGGTTTCTTAGCATTGAAAATGATTATGTCCAGCCTGCGATCAGTATAGAATAGCGATTTTAAAGGTACGTTGCTGGGCTTGGTTTCATCAAAGTTAGGTCGATAAACTAATTATTTCGTTATTGTAAGATACCATGTTCTTTAGGAATTGGGAGTTGGCCCCTATTTACCGTGGTGGGGCTTATGCCAAGGGGATCCCCTCTCTCCTATACATTTGATACGTGCTCGAAGGACTCTCTTTATGTAACATGTTGGAGAAAGAGGTTCCTGCTACGGTGTCCGGTGGCTCGGGGAGCACCGTAATCTCTCACCTTTTCTTGACGATGGTTGCTGCCTTGAGCGGGTAGGCAGGAGGGCGGCACGTGGCTCGGCCTTGGTGTAGGAAGGCCTGCAGGCGAAGAGTGAATTTAAAAATCCTCCTGACAACCCCGGCTCAAACACGCCTCAGGATGAAATTTGGGGGCCTCTTTATGCTTTGTTTGAAGCTCGTGACATCACCATGCAACCCTCTTGGCCTTCTAGGAGTTCTCATTAGGAGAATAATACCTTTTGATTATTTAAGAGAAAAATTCATGAAACAAATCTAAGGTAGATGAGATTTCTATCAAAAATTTGTGAGAGTATCTTTGAAAACTGATAATCAAATGATCCCGTCTTACGTAACGAGTGTGTTCCGTATACCCCATTCGCTTTGCGACGTGTTAGAAAAAATTATGAAGTTATACTAGTGGGGATGTAAAACTTAATTTGGAAGAAGGGATCGGTGGACAAATGGGGGGAAAACTCTGCTGAGCAAGAAAATGCGGGTGGCATTTGGTTGAAAGTTCTTCGATGAACTATGCTCCTCTTAGCTAAACGAGGCATAGGCGTTGCTTTCAAACGACATCTTTGCTTGGCCCAGTGTCTGTGAGTCCTACCGATTCCTTTCCCATTAAAAACTCAAAGGCGAACCCTAGCTATGTTTAGGAGTACTCATTGGAAGTGCAAATCTCATTCATGAGAGCACGAGAAATGGAGAAATTAGTATAGGGAAAGGTGAGAATTTGGCGGGGACCCTTGGCTGATTTACATGTCGCATATATAGAGAGCCTCACCACCACAGGGTTGGAAGTTGCCATGGTAAGCTCCTCACTTATTATACTGGGACCCGACCAATTAAACATTGGGAGACACTATTGAAGATTCAATGATCGGGATAGGCAACTAATTATGCATATTCCACTTAGCCTTGAAGAACGATGATCATTGGTGTTGGAGGTGCAAGAAGACAGGGCATCTCCACCCTATAAGAGTGTTTCCGAACACTCATTTCTTCTATAACAGCAGACTCACTCGCCACACTAACCAACTATAAACCTAGATGAATGGTCCCATAACATCCATGAAAAGGTAAAAATCATCTATGAAACGTAGTACCAACGGCACCTCCTACGGGTGTAATTTGTTCAAAAATTAATCATTGTGGAGAATATTTACCCGACATGCATGTGTAACCAGAGAAGATACCCTCAAATTACTATCTTTATATATATAAATGCTTGCGTAGTCATCTCCCCAGAAATGTCGAGAATGATATGTTTATTATTGATTGGTATGACATGGACCTAGATACGACCAGGAACAAGATTGGGCCGTGTGATAGTCTGTTATATCTGGGAATGGCCTTGTGCGAAGTTATGGAAAACCATGCGCCGGTGGATGTTGGGCTAAGTGTTTCGGCCTTATCTCTTTTAGTCAGTAGAACAAGCAAACATGTCGAATTAGGAAAAGTGGGCCACGCTCCTACTATAATATAGGAAGGAAATGGGGCCTCTAAGCATGGCTTTCTTAAGTGTAATTTGATGCATTTATCGCCCAGAACAAACCCGACTTGGATGGGGTTCATTCACATTATCAAAGTAAATGTGAAGAGATGAGTTGATAGGGGCAAAGAATGGGCCTGAGACGGGGATCAGATAATGTACTAGAAGCGGAAAGGGGCACAAGACGGGATCAGAAGCTGACATAGAGCGGAAGCCTTAAGAATTTTCTTGAGGGAGAAGCTGTTTATGGATAAAGATAGGGAAGCCTTGTGAAACCATAATCTGAGTCTGATTCTGGGTTCTTGGTGAGCACCCTCAATGCGATTTTCTATTCCTCCTTGTGGGTCAAAATGTTGCAAGGCTATTACCTCTGACAAACCCAAATGTGCATGCGATTGCTCACAGATAGATCGCGGAGCAGAAGCACGGCTCGCTGATCGCAAAAGTGGTGTGTTTCTTTCACGATCTGGAGAATGGAGTTCCTCCTCATTTTTGAGTGATGTTATCCGCATGGATTTGTTTTTTGAATAAATACAATTTCCATTTGTCACAAAAAAAAAAGGGCGTAGCGTAGATATGATTTCGATAACCCACTATTAAAGAGTAGGTTAATTAATAGTTAATGGATTCAAGTTTGTTTCCCTAAAGTAACAAAAATGATCATTTGATTTTTTTATAATTAAGAAAAATATTTTCTTAGTGTATTAAGTTTTAAATCAATGTTTTATTTGGTATCATTCATATCAATGATGCAACTTAAGTAAGGTACAAGTCTATTATGTTCATATGAAAGACTGGCAATCTATATAAAAAAATCTTGTAAATTAAAAGCTTGTTTTTACATAAGTGCCCATTGATCATGTGTGAACAATTCAATCTTTTCTAATACAATTCAATCACACTCAAAGAAAATATGACTCAGTGTCGTATTTCTTAGAAATAAAATCATTATACCCTCAACTATAAATAAATGGTTGTAAAATGAAAAAAATACTTACATTTAAATATTTTACCTACTTAATCTATATTAGTATATAACAAAAAATTAAGAAGCGTAATATTCACATATAATATATATTCTTCTCTATATAATTTATAACCTTTAAAATATATATAATACTTTTTTAACTTGGCCTTAAGCCAAAAGTATATTTCTTTATACTAAATATACCATATTTTGTATAAAAATTTGTATCACTAAATATCAAAAATTGTTCCCAAATTACTTATACTAAATAATTTACTTCTTAAAAACATTCTTCAAAATATAATATGTTTTTGTAAAATTTGCATTTTCGTCTCTAAAACTATCATGGAACATATATTGAGACAATTTTTAAATTTTATTGCTAATAGATATATTTTGTGACGACTTATTTTTCTCATGTTTTAAAATTGTTGCTAAATATCATTTTTAACATAGTGTCATGGGACCTGCATTGCCCACTCATAAAACAATTGGGGGCATAACAAGTATGACATTGAAGAATACAAAAAAGTTTGAGAAGCGTTAATAGTGGCAAAAATAGCCTAATCTATCACCCCAGTAACTACTAGAATAGTTTCCCCCAATACAAAATAGTCATAGGTCCCTACTTTTCTTGTTATTCCTTCATTCTCCATCTTGGTTTTTCTTGGCAGTAACCATCATTTCCCATGTTATTTGAAAGAGTATTTCATGAAGTACTTCCCGGTATTCTGAACCTTTTGTGGCTCTCCTTGACATTAGCCAATAGGCATTTCGAGAGTAGTTGAACAAACCTTGAGATGGTCCCTCGATTAGGAGACCATTTCCCAAATTTTGTCTTTGGTATGGAGTGGACCTTCCACCACCCAACCCCGAGCTCCAACCTATTCTAAAGTGTTCGCAGCCGGACTCCTTGTTATGAGCCCCAACCCTTCTTTTTCAGATCATGGTGTGTATTAGTGCTTCATAATCTTTTCCCGTCCAGTGACTCAGTTTCCATCATCATGGCACTCTATTGTATTCTTGAGGATTAAAGACCATTATGCGGATCTCTTAGAGAATGAACTATCACCTCCATTGGGCTTACCATCTTCTCCATATGTTAGAGTACTTTGGACTTACTCATGCCAATCTCTTTTAAGTTCTATGGCCCGTAAGGTCTGAGCTAAAATTATGTGTTGCCAATCTCAGGATCTCTCTACTTCCCTATTTGCTTGAGCATAAAAGAAATGGTAATGATTAATGCCATGATCCTTAGAGAGTAAGTCTGTCTATCCCAGTGAACATGGTTTCTTAGTCGGTTGTAATGGATTGAGAAGCTCCGGGCCTGCTAAGATGGCGTCTATCCCTTGATGAATTGGATCACATCTTTTTGCTCTGCTTTCTATTGAGAGTATTGCCTCTGCCCATTTGGTAAGAGTAGTGCGCAGCTAAGATGAAGTTGTGTCCCTTGTTGGTGGTGTTAGGTCTGATCCATGGCCCATCCTCTAAAAATCCATGGTTTCACAATTGAGTGGAGTTCCACAGTAGGTATCCTCTGTATGCTGCCATATTTTTTAAACTCTTGCCACCCCTTGGAATAATTGATGCAATCACGTAGGATGGTTGGCAAAAAATAGCCACGTCTCTTAATCAGCCATCGCATTTTTATCCCGACTTGATGGAAGCTCCGACCCTGCTGTTACCTTCATCTGCCCACTTCTTATTACAGCCACAAGAAGGATAGAATTTGAACGCTGCTTCATCAGGCATTCCTTGTTACCTTATTCAGACGAGGATTTGCGAGATTGAGCTTTCACCTAAAGTTTTGCCTATAAGGGTTTTCTAAATACTCTATGATCTTAATTCTCTAGTCTCCTACAACATTTGAATCTGTATTAATGACTTCTAATCTGATTCCCCTTTCATAAATTGAGGGGTGATTCTTCTTTCCTATCTGTGAAGCATGAGTCGATCTCTGCTCATCTTCACACGGGGCTGCTTGTGCTGAGCTCATCGGCTTCTCAATTGATTCCTAGGCATGTATTCAAGGCCTGTTCCTCTTCTCCATATTGAAGATCTAACTCGTCAGTCGGGTGGTATAATATAAGGAGCTGTAATGGGATGTTAGTATATATTCCTTGTTTGTTGCCGAGTACTAATTGAGAGTCCCGATAATATGTACCTCTTGTGCTCCAGGTTCCATAAAGATCTCAAAATACAATCCCTAAAGCCTCATATTTAGCTTGATTGTTGCCGACACGATTAAGTCGAAAGATGAGGGTAGCCTTTATCCCTTTTGGTGAAATGATTATTATCTGACTCGTGATTTCTCCACGCTGACCGTAAAACTCAAATCCATGGCATGGCCAACAAATAGACGAGGTGAACTGCGACAAAGTAGCGACTATTTTCGATTAAATCTGAAGTGATTGAGATTAGGCAGCATGTCACCATCAAGTCGATTTGAGACCACATACACTTGAGAAGCCAGTCAAGTAATGTCTCAATTTAGTATATAAAAATTATAAAGTCAAACCTGACTATCGGTAGGTGTATACCTTGTCTCTGTTGAATTTAAGACTCTACTCAAATGGCAAACAGCTTGCTCATGGCCTTCCAGCATTATTTTTTGTGTCGGAAGGCATCCTATAGACTCTTTTACGGCTGATAGATAGAGTTTGGTGCCAAACCCTTCACTTGTTGGCGATAAGCGAGGGGTTTGAAAGGTAACCTTTGATTTCATCAAGGTATGCGGTATTGTTTCCCCATTTAAACTCTTCCTTTAACAAGCTTGATTACTTACAGGTACAGAAAATACCTTCAATGTTCCTATACTATATTAGTGATGAACTCATAAAAAGAAGTTCATGACCGAAGAAGAAAGCTTTTTGAAGTTCTTTCTTATTTTGAGGAGCCTTGCTGGCTGTATTGGCATGGCTTTGTTTTGATCAACTTCCACTCCTCTTTGGTGCACTAGAAAGTCAAATTCAAACGAACTCCAAGCACATTTAGAGTGGTCAGGTTAACATTCAAGTAATCTCATAGTTTCATTACCTTCAATGATTCACATGTTCTGTGGCTTTCTTAGATTTAACCACAGTATCGCCATTATAAATCTCCCGTAGGTGGCTATATCTGAAAGATAGCCTTCATAGCCTTTGGTAAAGTTGCACGACATTCTTCAAACCAAAGGCGTAAACCTGTGGCATTCTAAAGAACGGGACATCTGAAGGCGATCTTAGATATATCATCAACAACTATTATGATTTGGTTACACGAGAAAGCATCCTTGGGGGCCCGATAATTCATTATTTTCAGTAGATCAATTAACATGTCGACAATAGGCGTACATACATATCTTTGGAAGATGCGCGTTCAATACAAATCACCTGAAACTCTAAGTTTCCCATTCTTTTCTATCCCTTAGGGATAATGTTTGCTATTGCTGCCTTAAATGAGCTTTTGGTGGTTGGCCAGCCAGATTCTCGATCTCCTCTTTTCACATGACTCTACCTCCTTGGACATTCTTCAAGTGGTTGTTGAAGAGTCCCAGTGCGGCAATTAGGCAGCGGTGTTCTGAAACACATTTCAATCTTGGCATCTAATTAAGTAATTCCAAACAAAGCGGTCTTTAGTTCTTTGTAGTGTTCTTGATAATCCTTCTTTGAAGTCGAAAGATAGCAAGGGAACCCGATATAGGTAATCCTCGAAACTTCCCGCGGTCTTGAGGTTCACTTCCTCCATAGGGTCGTGAACTTGAGGTTGCGTGTCTTTCAACTTAGGAGGGGCTTGCTCCAAATCCTCCATCTTTATTTCTTCATCTTCTTCATATGCGGATCTTCAAAAAATTATCTCGGCCGGTGTGCAGGGTGCTCTTCAACTTTAATCATTTCCATGATCATTTGCCTTTCATTTGAATATAGTAGTTGTTGCTACTGCCCTTTCTTCTTGAAAGTAATCAGTCATCATCGATCTCCTTGATGATTGTGGGCCTTCCTCTGTGTTTATAAAGGCACCATTGTAGTCACCCCAGAGTTTACACAGCCTGCCTCCTTTGATTTCTATAGTACCTTTCAATCCATATGCTCTTCATGAGGATCACATCTATATTCTGCTTCAAGTGAACTTGATAGGACTGATTCTTGATCTCACCTTCTGTGCCTAAAAACCTATAAAGACATGAAGGGTTGTTTATTGCTACACCACTTGCCCCATTACCTTTCCAGCTGCAGTGGGCCGGCCCAAAGAAGAGACGACACCGCGGTTGGCATAGATCCAGCCCTCACAACAAAATGTGTAATTTGCGGTGGGAGTCTATCACAAAGAAAAGGAAAATAGTGCAATTTTGCCAATGGTGATATCTATTGGTGATTGTTGTCCCAGGTCGCTGATACTTCTCCGATAAAAACGGAACCGACCACCTTTGTTTCTCATATCATTGTGCACCTTCTGAGAGCTCTTAACATTCCTCAATATGCATTACATTTACCATCGATCCCAGTATCCACATCGGTACCTTAGATGCAGGTCTACCATTGAGATAGGCTCTGATACCAAAAGACTTTATGTACATCGTCGTTTCCACGAGGGTTTCTCAGTACTCTGCGAGTCGGCATTCTTGAGAGGATTACATGATGCTCCATGTTTATATCTGTGATGTTGGTGCTTCCTTCTACCACTACTGGGTCTTCCTCTGTTTTTTGGCAACTTGCCGCGTCATTGAAGCAGGTGGGACATTCGAAATAGGATTACTATCTTTAAGGCCTCTAGGTCATCTTTAATCTGCAACGCTCGTGACTCCAAATCCTCAATAAGCTTTCCTCCAGGCTTTTCAAGCCCCAAGGCAGTTCCTTCCTTCGGCTATCTACCTCCATGGAAACTACTTTGGTTCCACAGGTACATGTTAAGGATGCCTTATTGGCTTCTCTTTGCCTGCACATAATCCTCCATACAGGTCTTTAGATAGCTTTTAGGGAAGTACCGTGTTTTGCCATGCCCACCCAGGAGAAACAGGGAGGAATGATAGACCTCATAGAGCTTTTCCTTCTATGACCCTCCTCATCCGAAGCCCCAGGTCTACTTCTTAGAAGCGTTTGGTTGGGAAACATGTCTTTCCTTGCCCGAGTTCAGGAGAAGTGAGTTGTATGTAATCTTGTGCACCAGGGGAAAAGAATTCTTCCACTCTTGGAGATTGGGGTTGTCTTGATGAGCTTCTGGTTTTGTACCTTGAAGAAATGGGTGCTCTTTTGGAGCATGACATGAGTTGACATCGTGTACACTTTCATGTGAATCTGACTCCACACGATCGCCTCATTTAGAGGAATTAGAACTTACCCTTTGAGAAAAAAAGCTCGTTTTCTTGGGGAACATGCTTCCCAAACACACTGCGTCATTCTCCTTGGGAAATAGACTTCCCCGAGGAGGAGTGGGCCTTTCTACAACCTTTACTACGGGGAGACAAGTTCTCACAAAATTTGTATTGCCTTTTAATTTGGTTCCTTCTTGAGAATCGGTTATGTTGTTATGTTTCTCTATTTATATCCCTTGATGCGAATTTCTCATGATGGAGGATACTTCATTTGCCCATTCATTTTTCAACCAAATCAACCTGAATCTTTATATCTTCCAAGGACCTATACCTTTCTAAGGAGAGAGTTTTCCCACTCATTCTAGGGTTCTATCGATGTCTTTAGTATATCGAAGCTAGTAGTGTTGATTGAGTCCTTTGGTAGGGAAAGGACCCTCACAGTTACTATAGCCTCTTTTTGTCAAAGGAACTTGATCTCCCTTTGTTGATCTTGTCTGTATGACTGTATTTACCGAAACTAACACCATTAGTAGTATGGTTCCACGATTGTGCAGTACCACGATGGCACATTTCCCATAGTTGATTCAGTCCTTAGCCCGAGGATCCATTATTCTCTCAGGGAAGGTAATGAATTTTTCTTTCACTGCAATCCAATGTACTCGGTCTTAGCTACCTCGATAACCTATTGTTGAAGCATTATTAAGCTTTTATGGCTTTAACAGAAATAGAAAGAGTAACTCGATGGCACATAATCTAAGCTACATGATAAACTAAACAAGAATAAGTTAAAAAACTAAGTTTTATCTCTAGTTTAGCCATTCAAAATCTTTACATCGACCCCAACTAATATTTGTTTCTTAGTCCTACCATTTAGGTTCCAAAGAACCATATGATCGATAACAAAAGAAAATTGTTTTCATAAAATAACAATGCCATGAAAAATAAAGAAGACTAGTTTCAAAGAGTTTTAGAGGCTAAGAGCCTTTTTGTTCCTTTTAAAATTAATTTTTGGCTATAAACAAGGAAAACATAAAAAACATGTTTGATTTTTTTATTTTTTTATTTTGTTCTGGCTTACAAAATATAGAAAACACTCAATTTAAAAGGTAAGAACAATGTTTGAAGACACTGACATTTGCATTATATATATTTTAAAAAAGCAGTTCCTCTCAAGAACCTAGGCTTTGAGCACCAAATCTACCATTTGTAAAAAGTTCAAACATTATTTTCAAATCTTGTCATGTTGTTATTTACCGGGTCATTGACTCTGTCTGCCTGAAATCATTTCATATCAAAGAAGAAAATAGTCTTGAACGCCATAAAGAAAACAAAAAGCACTGGGGCTGTTGAAAGCGTTTAAACTTCAGTTCTAAATGATGACTTTCCAAACGTGGCTCTAATTACAAACTATTTCTATTTTTATGATAACCAAATATAGAAAAATAATACAATTTAGATTTTTTATGCCCTTTTAAAAACAAACTGTAGCTAAGTTGATGGAGGTAAAAGACATATAGAGCAAACCAATACAATACAATATTAATGCAAATCATCTTAGAATTTTCTTACGTTGACAAGGATTTGAAAACAGATCAATTTTGTCAGGACTCAATTATCAATCTGGGCAAGATTCCATTTCATGCATCTTTGAATTAGTAGGTGAAGAGGCAGAGGCGGGCAGTTTAAACCCTCCGGGCTAAATAACTAACTAACATATAATAACTATGTGTGTATACTAAGCTAAATGAAATTATAATTTTTCTAACTTATGTAAATACAACTATATATCTTCCGTAAAAAAAGTAAATATTTATTCGAAATGTTTTAAAACAAAATAAAAATGTTTCCATTCAAGGTAATCACGTAGAGAATTTCAGACATGAACGGATCACATTGGGGATACGATGCGGCGGGACACGGGAACAACGCGACAGATTTAAAAAAATTAGGATACGGATCTGGCCCAGCGACCACGACATAATCACGATAAAATAAAATGGTATCATACAAGGTGTAATTGTACTAATATTAACATTCATGGATGAGATTTTTATATCATTATTTTCTTCCTCATATAGATTTTGAACTTACAAAACGGTCCTGTTCAGTTCATATTCTCTTTTCTCAGGTTGATTGTTGTATAAGTATAATTTAATTTATTTATCTTTAAATTAGGCATGCACATTGAGAAGGCATTGTTAAGCATAAGTGGTGCCCAGGCACCCAAGGCCTTGCGACTCCACCCCACTACCACCACTGCTGCTTACCCCAGCACACCTATAATGCCACTGCTGCCACCAGCCACTAGCCACCATTGCTCCGCCCCTTTTTGGATCCCCTCTGCCCCACCCAGCCCCCTGCTCTACCTTTTGTCACCCCCACCTTTGTACTCCCTGCTCCCCTCCTCTCTTTGAAAAAGCAGTGTGACAAAATGTTGAGTAAGCGAATGATCAACCATAGGAAAGATTTGAAAAGAGTGATCGAAAAAAGTAGCAAGCGATCAAAGAAGAAAAGCGAAGGCAGGTGTGAGAAAATGAAAAGGATGTAGGTAAACAAAATAAAAGAAACAATCAATCCATTCAAGAGATCCCCATTTTGTCTTGAGATTCAGGTGTGGGAGTTATGTTATCTGAGAAGAACTCCATATAATCAAGGCGGACATTATTCTGAGTCGTGACTGAGGGTTTGCGGGTGAAATTTTGTAGATGTTGAGGTGAGTCCACAGAACTCCACAAGCGGGGGTGGGCTTAATAACAAAGGTAAAAAAAATTTTTTAAAAAAATACCAGGGATGTATTGATCATATTCTATCACGTCGTTGCCTAAGGTGAAGATTGAACTCTTAAATTTTATCGATAAATGTCATTACCTTTATTTATATCTTACATTTTATCAATAATAGTTTGTCCTTTACATGACTTCTTTTAAACTCTCACGAAAGGCTCTTGCAATCTTCCTCCACACTAGGATGACTAATGTACGGTGGACCTATCTAATTATTTATTTAAATAATCTCTTATATTTGTTTCATTAAAATTAAATGATCACGAACTCCATTTTTGTTTTCTATTCTGTTATTACTTATAATTTTTTTATTTGAAATTTGAATTGAAAATTTTTTTTTTTTTTTTTTACCTTCCGCCTGCCCGTTGTTGCCGGTGTTCGAGCTATAATCAACAGATTCTGGAAAGTTCCTCATTGTATTTGGCTCTTATTTTTGTATTTTGTACCATTTTTTATATTTAGTTTTCTACTTACTATATTAAGGTGTATATTTCATACAAAAATAAACTATTATAAATTTCTATAAAAATTTCTATTTTTGTTTATTTATTATTATTTAATAAAAATCATAAAATAAAATAACTATATAATTTATTTTGTTTTACCAACTACTCAGCATAGAGTCATAGACATAATAACTATAAACCTCTAAACTCGTTTTGTGTTTGGAAAAAAAAACTCAAACCCGATAAAAACTCTATTACATTTAAACTATACCCGTTCCATTAAGGGTGAGTGAAGAAACCCAGAAAAACATGACCCTATACCGTCTAATTGTAAAGCGAAACCGTGGAGGAAGTTTTTTAAAAGCTAATAATCAAATTAACAAGGTAAAAATCAATCAATAAGGCAACTAATTAGTGCTTCATCATATCATCATTAATATTTTATTTTTTTAATTTAACCAACACTTATCATCTTTAGGGTGATAGTGTAGTCTTGATGGGGCCTCAATAGAGATGATTTTTTTTTTTTTTTTTTTCAGGTCATGAGGTGTCTTGGGCGGTCATTTTTCTGCTTGTGGAAGAATCCTCATTTAGACATGACAGGCTATAAGGATGGTAAATCTCTGAGCATAGCTACATTCACGGAGGCTGGAACTCGGGGTGCTTTGGTTGAAATAGGAGAGACCACAACCATCTGACCTAAATGTTTGATGGTTTGAGATGAACACATTAATCCCCTTATTTTTGGCATCTAATATTATTTCACTGCCGAGGTAGGAGTTGGATCACAGTGATGGATGAGGTTGAGACATCTACAAAATATTATAAACCGATTTTAAGATTTGTCTTCAAAATCATTTTCAAACAATTAGTAAACAGACCCAGAAGTCATTTTGTAGTTTGGTGACTTCCCATTTAAATGAGACCCAAGTGGTGAGTCACGATCCACGTGTGCCATCATTTAAACAAATGTATGTAATTTGTATTTCTAAATTATTTTATTTTAAAAACTAAACCACTTTTGAAATGTTAATAATTTGCCAAGACACGTTTTTTTATTCTAACTTATGTATTACATTGGTACAGGGTAATTGGTTTGTTTAATGTCCCAATCCAGATTCCAGTTAGGCAAATTATTAACATATAAAAAAGTATTTATGTGATAATCAGGAAATGGACAAATCTATCTAACTGGAGTAGCACACACCGGTTTAAGGCAAACTAATTAATATATCAATATTATTTGTTGTTGGAATAATTTGGAAGTGGATAAAGCATGCTTGTTCAATTTACTACGTTATAACAAAAGTACTTAGTTGTTAAAAAAAAATTCTAAACAATTCCAAACTCTGTTCAGTGACAAATGAATTAAAATAAGATGTGATCGTGGAAAAGAAGAAAAAAATGCATGCATGAAGATGAACGTGTTAAACAAGCGAGGCATCCCTGATGTAAAAAACGAAAGTGATTTCTTCACATTAAATTAATTCATACCCGATAGTCTCTATCACAGGATTCTTGCAATCTTCTACCACAAGGTTTAGATATATGCCTATAAATTTCCATACCTTGCTCACAATTTTTCATCCATCAGACAACAAATTAATCTCCATATGAAACTGTGGCACACCAATATGTTCTCTCCCTTCATTACCCCTCCTCTGTTTACTCTTCTTGGCCTCCATCTTGGAACATAATTACAGGTATTATAACAACATTGGGGGCAAAATGGGTGAGGGCAGCTTAGCTGTTGCCTGCTCGACCGGAAATTAATGGAATCATCAATATTGCTTTCATACCTTGGTTTTGGAATTACCGCCCAAAGATGGATCTGACGGTTTGTTGTGGCCAGTGCTCCAGGACATAATGGTTGGGTCAGGAGTTAAAAGATGTCAGAAAAAGGCGTCAAGATATTTCTTTTTCCCTTGGAGCGCCACCACATACCTTATACCTTGGTCTCTACGGGGATGCTGGGTCCTTTATTAATTCCATCCCCACAAATATGAAATATCTATTTATACTGGGTTGGTCTTGGTCTTTTGAGTGAATATCTGGGAGCCAAGCAGTATTAGGTAAATGGAGGGTTGAGTCATAGTCATCCGAAGCCCTCTTTACCTTAATCTTTGTTGCCGTTTGGTGATTGTTTTGAACATGTATAACAAGTACCATTTCAAGCTTAGGTTCTGATACCACTATGTTTCATCTATATTGCGATGCAGGCAGCCTCTGCTTCATATGGATGTTTTCTTGTATTAATCAAAGCTCGACCACTAGGAAATGCAGTGCTGGACGGGTTGATTTGACTATAGAGGCTTCAACCCTCCACTGGGACGACCTAGCCAAGGCCTGTCAGTACAGCACCCAGAAAGGTGCCTGTCGGCAACTCCACAGTGCCAGGTTGGATGGACACCGCCATAAAAACACAGGCCTATTCGACTATGTTTGGGTCAATTCTACAACAACCCCCTTGCCAATGTTCCGGCGGCACCGCGCCAGCCTCATTAACTGAACAATTGCTGGACCCAGTGCTGAAAGTATTTTTTGGGGTTGCCGGCGGCCCCGAATACAGCCCCTAGTGGTGGCTACGTCAAGCCGAGAACCTTATATCGAGATCCTGCCGTTCATTAAAACTTCTCCATGTATGGAGGTGTCATGCTGGTCTAGATATTGGGATTCTAACTTCGGCTATAGATGCTATGGTCCAGTGTTTAGACTGATGTTCCCCATACCTATTATTGGGTCTTTTGTTATATCTATATCTTCTATATTATACGTGTGTTTGGTTTTCTGGTATAGTGAAATGAAATAAGAGCTTCATGAAATATAGTTTTATGCTGTCCACGATTTATACTTATATTACAATATCTTGCCATATTAAAATAAAAATAATTATTTTTTTCCTGATTTTATTATCATAAAAGAAATGATAAAAAATGAGAAAATAAATTTTAAATTTTTAATCTTTTTATAAACAGACTTTGTAGCTAGGTTGACAGAGGTAATAACAAACAGTACAAGATTGAACAATACAGTGTATTATTTTAGAATGATTGTGGAAACATATTTGCAAGTCATCCTTACAAATTTTTCGTTAAAGATTGAAATAACATGTTTAGAATTTTATCAGGATTCAATATCAATCTCAGATTCTGTTTGAATTAAAAGGGAGCAGGAAAGGGAGGAAAATATAGGATATATGAAGCAAGTGTGCAAAGCGGCTTGATCGAAAATTGGTTATGCAAAAAAAAAAAAAAATTAAAAAAATGATGAAATCACCGAAATATCTGTATTTATAGGAAAAAGACCGAAATATCAAGCGTGCCGCACGTGCGAGTGGAAATGGTCAAAAAATTGCCAAAAAAATCGGTTTCCTCTTTTATTGTTTGACGAGATTCAATACTCTAAATTCATTCTCCGACTATCCAATGGTCCAGTTTAATTTTAATGAATCTAACTGTCATATTTTTAATAATTTATTTCTTATTATCTATAAATAATTTATTTAAAAAAATCCGTAACTCCATCACAATAAATTTTTTTTGAAAGAGGCTCCATCCACAATAATATATAACCTATTAGGTATGAATCAGATAATAGTAATGAAGAAAAGGCAATACAGCTCAAAGAAAGGAAGATTTATTATGAAATAAGCAAGGCATTTGGAGGGCATACAATGTGAGAGGATAATTTAAATCGTACATAACAGAACTATATCAAATTTTAAACATAATTAATAATGATTCATTCAAATGGTTTCTGAGAATATTTTTGTACTCTAACACAAAATGAGAAAAAATATTGAGTGAGACAAAAATATTCTCTATTTTTATTATTAAATTATTGTTTTATATGTCAACTCTTTTCATTAGTGGATATGGTTTAAAGCTTTTTGTAATTGATTATATTTAATTTTTTGCACATGTAGGTTGCCTTTGAGAAATTTTTCTACTTAGCCAAGCTGCATGACAGTTTGTTGGAAACCAAGAGCACAATTGGGTTTGCATATAAAGAAGTGAGTATTGGCAGTTGTGGTTTTTTTTGTTTATGAAATGTTGTTATTCAAAAATACAGGTTCTCTCAGCCTTGATTAAAATAAAATTCTAGTATGGATCATAACATTTTTTTCTCATTTATGTGAATTTGATTGAGTGCAAATAATCTCAAAATCGTGTATTGATTCTAAGCAATAATGCTTGTTGTGAAAACTAAATTTTTAAATGGGTTTATAACAATGATTGTTATTTTATTTTGAATCTATAGTCCAAACACTCCCTAATAAATTCAAAATGAAATGAATTTCATTTTATTTCCATTTCTTATTCTATAACATAAATATCTATCTTAGAAAGAAGCAAAAAAGATTCTAAAGAAAAGGAAAAAGATAATTTCTTTTTATAATCATTGAGGACGTAGCGTAGTGATCAAGGGATATTGGCAATTTGATTTGGCACGTATGTGGAGAGCAGACATAAAGCACATTCAGTAATTGGAAGGTATCCATGAGAGCGGATGACACTGGATGTCTGAAGCCCCTGAAGAAAAATGAAGATCAAGAGGTGGGAGGAATGGGGTGGGTCAACTTTAAAAATGGGGCTCCCTACCTTCACCACTTTATTTCTGGCCGGATGGGACATGCCCGAACATTGGTGCAGACTCTATGCTACGAAGGATCCGAATGTGGAGAAGCCATCTGGGTGCATGGATTCGGGCTCCAGGCAAACAAGCAATGCACATCCAGGAACAGTGGCTCCGGGTATCCCCCACCAGACAGTTACACGGAAGGCTAATCAACAGCGATGGAAAGGAAGGAACCGGCACAGGAGAAAGTGACGGATGAGATTGAACCGTAAGGCTTCTGCAATTATGATGACAATCAGGTTTTATTGGGGGTCACGTCAGGGTTACAACGGGCACCGTTATGAATTAGCCAACCAACACTCGGTAGCACGGGAGGGATGTTGAAAGAATTGGTTTTCCTTGATTCTATTGATTCACCGTAGGTCATATATATAATATTACAGCATTAAAAGTGATTTCTGATTATGCGTACAAGCTATAAATATGGCTATAATATGGAAATTATACCATTGACCAAATCAAGCTATAAATATGCTATAATATGATAATTATACCATTGACCAAATCAAAATATACATATTTTAAAAATAGAAGATTAGATATTATAGTATAATCTTTATACCTCAAGTTGGAGCATGGAATCCAGTACTTGAAACTTTGCCATTGACTATCTGAGAAACTTGCGGCTTGCCAAGGCCTTGGTGAAGATGTCGGCAAGCTGTTCTTCCAATAGACACATGGGACGTAGAAATATCTAGTCTGATGGCATCACGCACGTAATGACAATCCAACTTCAAGCTATGCTTGAGTACGCTCATGGAAGACGGGATTTTGAGCAATGTAGATTATGATGACTATCCACGGTATAAAGGCGCATGGCTGGCGAATGTGACACCCAAACTCACAAGCAAAGCTTCCAGGCCATTTCAACTCAGTGACCAGCTGACCATGGAGCGATACTCGGCTTGGCTGAAGAGCCCAGGGACACCGTACATGTTGTTTCTTAGTCTTCAATCGGAGAGAGATCCAAGAAACAATATCCAAGCAGTAGAGGCAGATCTAGTCAAAGGACGTGGCCCAATCTGAATCGCACCAACTTTGTCGGAGATAACTCCTGTCGGAGCGAAGAATGCCTTCGGCCGGACACCCCTTTTAAATGTGAGTAAATGCAGGCGCCGCATCAGTGAGTCTTTGACGAGGGTGTTATAAAAAGCAGGCGAGATATGGCATATGAAACCAAGATTCGGGGCCAGATTGGAGGTTAAGTAAATGAGGCGACCCACAAGTGTCTGCCACCTTTCGAGATCGAGCAAAGGGCCGCTGGCGAGCCAATGTGGTCTGCTCCATTAGGAAACGGCGGGGCCAGAGACCCGATAAAGCCCGATTTATTGATAATATCAAGAGTGTATTTTCGTTGACACAAGAAGATGCCTTACAGATACGAGCAACCTCAATACCAAGAGAAAATACTTCAAGGCACCCAAATCTTTCATCTTTGACACTTTCGTGCAAATAGGCGCCCAGGAAATGGTCAACGGGGAAACGTCATTGCGAGAAATAATGAGATCCTCAACATACAAAGAACATTAAGTTGTACCGATCCACGATGTAAGAGTAAGCGGAGAATAATCTGAATAAGGCGAAAGGGAAACCATAGCAAGTCTTCAAAATGGCTAACAGCATACAGCACCGCGGGCTTGTCGTAGACCATGCGAACTTCTTGAGACTGACACTAAACGGGAGTCGCGACGTTGAAGCCAGGAGGAAGTTTCATGTAAACTTCTTCATCAAGATCACCATGAAGAAACGCATTATGAACATCCATCTGATGCAAAACCCAATTCTTGACCGTTGCAAGCTTTGCTAGAAGACCTGAGAGCAGTGACCATTTCGCAAGCTGGAGCAAAGTTTCATTATAATCAAACCACCTCGAAACTTTGATGATTGCCAAAATAACCGGGCAGGCCTTAAGGCAGCTCTACTTGCCCCATTCGCATGATATTTGATTTTGTATACCCATTTAGAACCAAGAGCCTTTTTATGAGGAGGTAAAGCGCCATGTCAGTGCCATTGCTTCGCGGCAATTTCTTTACGCATAGCCTCGCATGACCTTCATCCTTGCATAGCGTCTTTAAAGAAGCGAGGTTCAATGCAGCCCGGTGATCGCTACAAGAAGAAAGGCACGATTATCGTGGAAAACTTATTACAATTCATAATGTGCTATAGGATAAGAAGTACACGAGGGAGATAGTAGAGGCGATGAACACTCGGATGGACTCGAACATTGTACGGTGTGGGTAACAAAGTCACGAAGAGCGGAGGGGCGCTTATCCATAACCCGCTAAGTCATGTCGGTGGAGCCCGGGAGGAGGCCAGTGCGAGGGGCCGCGGGAGCGATGTGGGATTCGACTACAATCTAGGTCCCAATTGCGGGGGCTACATGATCATCCACCAAAGGACTCCAAGTCTTCCAAAATCCAACATCAATCCTCGGATTAGAATCGGGTGACGACGAGACCAAGGCGCGCGAGAAGTAGCTTAGGTCTAAATGAAATTCATTTTCATGAAACTTTACATCTCTGAAACAAAGATGTCACACAATAGAAGGTCATATAATTTCCACCCTTTTTCCCATGTGATAACCAATAAAGACACACTTCCTATAGGAGCAAATTTATTACCTTTGGCCTTTTGATTGTGGCAAAGCTAAACAACAAAAACATAAGTTCATCATACTCAGTGCACGACCAAGAATTTCAAAGGAGTTGTATTGTGGAGCAAACCCGAAGGAGTTAATTAATGAGATACAACGCCAAGCACATTCTCCCAAAGTAGCCTAGGAGATTGCCTTGAAACATCAAAGAAAGCTGACCCACATTAAGAATATGTTGATGTTTTGGTTTCTGACCATTTGTTGAGGAGTCCCAACCTGGGGTTTGAAAAATAATGACATGTGTCAAAATAATCAACATACATTTTAAACTCCGTACCATTATCACTCCGTACTATTTTGACATGTGTTTCAAACTGGCGGGCAATCATAGCAAAAAATGAACAAAAAACTTGATAAACTTGTGTTTTTTAACGCAATAAATAAACCAATACATCTCTTGAAAAATCATCCACCAAAGTCAAAAATAATGCTCCACACGAAGAGGGTATCTTATTTGGGCCCCATAAATCCGCAATGAATAAGTTCAAAGATTCGACTAGCTTTATTTTATCAGCAGCGGAAAACTATCACGTTTTGCTTTGCTTGAGGACAAACCGCATGCTGTTCTCAATTCTTTCAATCTTGCGGAAGAAATAGCGGAACTAACAGCGACTCTATCGACGGATGCCCAGACAGTGATGCCACAACTCAAATTTGAATCCTCTGGAACCGTTACACTTTTCTTTGGCAGGAATCCGCCGAAAATAATAGAGTCCATCCTTCACGTTCATAGAACTCGATCGGGGTAGCCTGTGGCGCGAGAGCCTAAGGCGACATTCTAAAGGGCCTATTGTGTATAATTTTTTTACTTGTAATATTAATATTAAACTAAAACCTTAGTTTTTATTATGTTAAACCTAAAATCATACTACAACAATCAATTCACAAGAGGTTTTTGATTGGCTCACCTCGAACCTCCTATCACCACTACTAACAAAATATATCAAACAAATACTATAACAATAAAGAACTCATTTTATCAATAAAATCATATATTAGAGGAAAATGCAACAACAAAAAATAAAAGTTTTATAGGAAAACATACCCAATTAAGCAAACTAATATTATCTACGCAATTACAAAAGAAACATTAAAACTATATACATTTACAAAATATAACTAGAAACCCCCGCCTTAAAATTATAACATAAATCAAAATATTATTTATTTTATTGTTCATTTAATTACCTGAAAAATCATTTCCTCGTGAACAAACCATCATCAACCAAATCATAGAAACTTTATTCTTCTTGCAGTTTTAGCTGCAAAGTCGCTAATTAAAGTTTCATACTCAATCTTCTTAGCCAAATCAATTTCAATGGATAACATAGCTAACCCATTTAGCCTTTCTTGTGACATTGTTGAGCGAAGGTAAGATTTAATCAACTTCAACTTTGAGAAGCTTCTTTCTCCAGAGGCAACTGTAACTGGAATGGTCAACAATATCCTATAAGCAATCCATGCATTTGAAACAACCATCCATTAGCTGATGATTCAACACTTCAATCGGCCCTTTGACTCTGGCTGGCAATAGTCCTTTCAAGACTTCGACTCACTAAATAAATCTTTACCATCGATATCACATTGCATGCCATGTCTTAAACATTCTTCAAGATTGTTACACTTGGTCTTCAAACATTCATTATTGGTAGAATTAAATGCCTTCAAATCAAATAAGTAAATTTACGGCACATATATTTGAGCGCTCAAACCTCTGCTCAAGTGAAGAAATGCCTTGATCCATGACATATATAAAAAATTAACTCTGAAGGATTCTTGACTGATTGTATCACCTCTTCACTTACATTCTCATCAAAATGCTTCTTTCTACGAATGATCACGACCATGATGAAAAGCTAGTTCAATCTGCATGTCATTCGCAATTTCCCTTAGCTTGGCTATGGCCTCCACAAATCCATTTCCCTATAATTCTTAAGAAATTCAATTAGTCCTCTCAAATGACATATATGACATCAATATGCATGTTCTCCGCTTGAAAGTCTTCTTGCTTAACATTAACGACAAACAACGACTTGTGCCCGAATAACCCAGCGACTAAGGAGCTCAAAATCATCAGTTACGATTTTTATACACTCAGGAAGCATCACGAGTAAATCTAAAATCATCTTTTACATTTTACGCCCAGTGAAGTATAGCATCTCTTATTTGTGGAACTTGGAAACTATTGCTTTAACACTCTCAAGGCGACTCTCCCAACGTGTTTGAGATAATGGCTTAAGTGAAAGACCGCTAACATGATCCACGAAAACTTGCCTTGCTTTGGAGAAGGCAGAAAACAATACATATAAATGTTGTATTCCTCGAAAATTCAGCGACTTTAGTCTGAGAGCCCTGACCATATCGGAAAGTGCAAGGTTAAGACTATATGACAACCATGGTGTGTAAAATGCTCTAGGATTTATATCAAGCACTCTTTTCGAACACCTTTGAATTTCCCTTTCATATTGGAGCCATTGTCATATCCTGTCCTCTTATATTATCAATATCAAGCCCAAGAGTTTGCAAAACTTGTAAAAGTACATTAAAAAGTCCTTCCCCGGTTGTATCATCAACTTTCAAAAATTCTAGAAAGAACTCTTTTACTTCTATCGGACTAGTTGAAATATCCACACATCGTATTACAAGTGACATTTGTTCAACATGACTTATATCTGGAGTGCAATCAAGTATTACTGAAAAGTATTTTGCTTTCTTGATTCTTTCAACAATTGCAATTTTAATTTCATTCGCCAGCATTTGAATCAATTCATTTTGGATCTTGTGACTAAGATAGTGATACTGAATTTCATTCTGTTGGATACGCCGAAGGTGCTCTTGCATCACTGGATCAAATTCTTGAAATCATTTCAATTATGCTAAAGAAAATTCCGTTATGCTCTTCAAAATCTTCTCATTGTCCCCGAAGTACAATATTATTTGTAGCAAGTCTTTTACAACGACAAGAATCCTATAATACATTTTCGATGCACCTTCTCTTTATCGATTGGATTTGTTGCATACTTTTATCAATTGTTTCATTTTCCCCAACACCAAGTGAGTTCAACGCGTCTTTCATGCGAGCGATGTTGTTAATACTAGTTTCATGAGTTTTAAGTCGATGACTAAGATTTTTTTCCAATCTTTGAATCCTTCATTGGCCAATTGATAATTATTTCCTTCTTTCTTGAACAGCTTACAACAGAAACAATATACTTTATGGCTCATATGTGAATACATTAGCCATTTCCTATCCTGCTTCTCTCCATTTGGTAATTGTCGAAGGTAATGGACAGATGAGAAATGTCTACCATGATCATCTTTCAAAAAATTATCATCATTATTTCTTATTGGACCCTTTTCTACTAACAAGTCTCTTAAATTTTTGGGTTTATGATTCCAATTGCTTGGATCATAAATGTTTAAAGCCCCGAATCTTCGTATCAACTTGATTTTGACAACTCTCATTCCAGTTTGATTATCTTTCTCATTTGAATATTGATTGGGTTCCTTCTTCTTCTTCATTAATCAAATACGCATGTTCTTCATTTTGAATATTATCATTTGGACTTGAAGTCTCAGTTTGTTGACTAATTGGAAAAAACTTGAAAAGAGCTCCTTCTTGAGACCGAATCAACTTCTCTATCTTTTGCTTTTTTTCCCTTTTATCATTTCCAGACATATACTTTTATTAGAACTTGTGATTGTATGATCAACCTAAAACAAGAAAGAAATTAAAATAAATTAGCATTTTGAAATCCAATCAATTTATATAAGTATTTTCAAAATTAACACCTGAGGGTTTTTGTAAATACTTGAACCTCATAACTATTCTACAACAATCAACATACAAATAACAATTAACACACAAATAGGGTTTTCAATGAAACACCCCAAACCTCCTATAACCATTCTACAGCAATCCCAACACACAAATAGGGTTTCAATAGGCTACTTTAAACCTCCTATGGCATTCTACGACCAATCAACACCTGATAGGGTTTTCAATAGGCTCACCCCAAGCCTCCTATAACCATTCTACACAACAATCCAACACACAAATAGGGTTTTCAGCTCACCTAAACCTCCTATCACCACTACTAGTCTATCACACTTACTACTTATTTATTTGAAAATAAGCATGAAAATATTCAAAATTAATTATGAAAAATAGAAACTTGCCTTGCAGGCAACAAAATCAAATCCTCTATTTGGTTTCCAAGAAAACTGAGGAAAATAAAAAATGGGCATTAATCGATTAATCAATTTATCAATGAGCAAAAATAAAAATAAAAAAAATTTATCTGATGAACCATTAAATTTGAAAGTTTACTCATCAGCTATGTGTGGTAATAGATTTTCAATACCAAAGCTGATATTTATAAGCTGGAATATACAACCATCCAGCTCAGCCATATGGCTAAAACTGAAGTGAGGTTATAAAATAATTAAATATATTGCTGAAATTAGTCTAAATAATAATCAAATGCAACTTGGTAACTTAAATAAAGTATGGTTAGATCCCAATATAATATTCCAATATTTAGATACGGAACTTTGGGCGGATTGGCATCGGTTGTCGCCTGGCTTCACAAAATCAGAGCAGACTGAGCAGTGGAACCGGGCGAAGTGAGAGCCCGGTAGGCAGAGTAGCCTGCAGCTGCGAATGGCGATTAAGCCCGGCTTCGTCATTGGATCTGGATCTGGATTACGGATGCGGATGCGGATGGAGATCGGAGCTTGTCCCGAGCAGGCCGGAGGCCGGAGGCCATTGGCCGGTGGCCATTGACGGACTGAATTCTGGATGGATGCGCGAGGGTGTTTAGCGGTTTAGGGCGTAATGTGTAGATGAGACTATGGGACTCGAGTGAGTGAGGGGGCTAAAAAGTGAGGTTTTAAGGGCCTAAATTATTAAGGGTAGTTGGTCTTGAAGGGCTATTTTTAAGAGAAATGGGGGTAGGCGTAGCCTCTTTAAGCCTACCGCGGGGGCGTACGCTCAATCGGACTCCACGGCGTAGGTCTGTATGGCACATAATGAATGGAGTGAATTGTAAAGACATTTAGAATCATCGATTAATTGTGACCGCAGAGA
Organism: Tetrastigma voinierianum; assembly: GCA_016808115.1. Lineage (NCBI taxonomy): Eukaryota > Viridiplantae > Streptophyta > Magnoliopsida > Vitales > Vitaceae > Tetrastigma > Tetrastigma voinierianum. The sequence continues at coordinate 174,438 of JAEQBH010002585.1, read as the reverse complement.
TTAGAGATTGCAATGGCCCATGGTACAAATAAAACATGTTCAAGTATCAACCCATCCGGTCAATAAACGCGGCAGGCCTTAGTAGCAATGGCATTTGCCTTTGTTAAACTTAAGCCCGAACATTGCGAAATATGATGATGAGTGTCAAATCGAAACATGATTGATGCGGTAACATGGTGAAAGCACCGATATCAATAATCGAAAAAGGAGAGGCACCCATCATCGATCGTAAACATGATTATTTATCATATTCAATAAAATTTGAACTGCTCGGTTTAAGTCGGGCCAAAGAAAGGCGGAGGACCCATGAGAGGGAGGCGGGCCGGTCCCCGCAGCCCACGGCATTGGCAGCCACGGCCCGAAGTGGCGGCCGACTTTGGGCCGACCACGAGGAAGCGGTCGGCGGAGGAGCGCGTAGGAGGTGGTTGTGCATTGGGCGTGCGCGGACTCCGCGGTTCCGATCTTCCACGCCCAATCCGGATATCCATGCGTTTTAAAGGAGCAAGTATTGTATGCTTATTGATCGGCTTACAAGCGAGAACAATCTGATTTTGATTTATCGGGACGGGTAACCGCAGGCCTTGGAGTCGTGTAGTTTGTATGAAACAAGCGCATGGATTTCCTCCTTGTCGCTCTATCTCAGGCAATACCAGGGCTTTCTTCGAAGACATGCTTGATACACACAATCGGTCGGAGTAAAGGAGAGTGGGCCAATAAATTAAACGTCTTGGGTTGCATATAACTCATAAGTTAATGCCAATGAGAAATTGATGGAGTTTCTCCTCCTCGAATCGTAGCATTCGACCCGGCAACATCACCAAGTACAATTTACCACGAGGCACACGCATGGAAGCAGGGCGATCCAATTCATCCTCACAATCCATGTGGGTATAATAATCATCAATAGACATATTCGAAGTTTGCTTCACAGGTGGTAATATCCAGCCCTCGATTGGCTGAAGGCGAGGACCATTGGCCACATAAGCCAGCTTCTCAAGATAATCCCAAAGTCGTTTGGCTTCATCATGAAGCAAGAAAGGAATGGAGGCAATTTTGGATCAAGAGTCAGCGTGATCCATGGGACAAGCTATAAATTGACCAGTGTCTAATCGAGTTGTTTCTTTTTCTCAGTTGGTTTGGTGAATGTCCATCAACAAACACAAACTTTAAGTGACTTTCAAGGCAACTTAATTGCACTTGCTTGTGAAATATGGTGTCATTAGAAAGGATCAACGTGGGTGATCATATTCGTTGATCTCGGACCCAGAGATAATAAGGAGAATGGGGATCATATTTTCCCATGCGTCGGTCATAATGAAAGGAGGAATCGGAGAGAGAGGTGATGATGATGGTGAAGGAATAAATGAAAGAAAATAAATGGGTAAAAGCTTCTTTGGTATGGGACTCACGATGCCATGAAAATTGGTTTTCCTTGATTATTTATTCACATTGAGTCATATATATAATATTACAAACTAAAAGTCTTGCTACAGTTATGCGTACAAGCTATAAATATGGCTATAATATGGCAATTATACCATTGACCAAATCAGAATATACATATTCTAAAAATAGAAGATTAGATATTCTAGTATAATCTTAATAGATGTGCTGGCAGCGATGTAGAGGGACTCGTAGTGGGTGGGAGTAGCGGCGTCGAGAAAGGAGGGTGCTAGAGATGGTGAAGATGAGATGGGGAGCTTCAAGACCACACTCACCAAGCATGCGGCAGAACACCCACATCACGTTCTTCGTCGGGCACGGGGTGGCTGGGCTAGCCTCGGCAATGAGTGTCTCAGTTGGAGTAGTGGATTAGACATCCAAGCTCAGTTCGCACTTTAAAATACTTAGTGTTAGGGGTTAAGCCCACCTTAGTGTTCTCGATGGAAGTTAAAGTAAATAGAGTGAGGAATAGATGCTATAAAAAACCAAATTCGAGTTTGAAGGCTGTTCTTAGTGGAAGTGGAAGGTGTCGTAGGGCGGTGGTGTGGCATTCATGTGGAAGGAAAGCGCTCCATAAAAGCTAATCAGTTTTCAAACAATTATATTGACCTAGATTGAATCCCTCATCGACCGCTTTGGAGGTGCTTAGGGTTCTATGAAGCTAGGAATGGCAAAAGGCGTAAGGACTCTTGGGAACTCTAAAGGCGGTTAAAGACCGTCGAACCTTCCCTTGGTATTTGTGTAGGTGACTTCAACAACATGTTATCACTTTGAAAGAGAGGTCGAAAGCAACCGGATTATCTTATCGCGGGTTTCGAGATCTGGGTAGATGATTGTGGGCCGAGTTATCATGTCAGGAGTATCAGTTTACTTGGGAGTGCCTGAGGGTGTGCGAGTGGGTTGAAGAAAGCTCGATAGAGCTTTAGCTCACGATGAGTGACATAAAGTTTTTGATGCGGCTAGTGTCCTCAATGAGGATGCCACGCCGTCACGATCACGGCCATTCTGCTCATCTGAATAGTACGGTGAGGCCTGAATGGCGTCGTTTTCGGTTCGAAATTCATGGATTAGGGAGGAAGGGTGTCGGGCGAGTGGTACAAAATAGATGGGTGCAATAGGGATGCTTAGGCAGCCAAGGGAGAGTTAAAAACTGCGAAGCGATCCTCGAAGCTACAAGGGGAGAGAAGGAGGCGAAAGGACATTATTCGGGAGGCAGTCTCCGATTGTAGAAACCAAAATCTAGGCTCTCGAGTTTTGTGTTGATGTAGTCTCAATCAAGCGGGTACTAGAAGTAGAGGATGAGTTGTGTAGCTCTGGCAATGGAGACTATTGGCGGCAAAGAGCCAAACAATTTTGGCTAGTTGTAGGAGACCAAAATACCAAATTTTTCCATCTAGCGTCCTCTACTAGAAGGAAGAAAAATGAAATAATGCATTTAAGGGCGAGTAGAATGTGGCATACATGGAATAATGGCCTTCAACAACTAATTTTTAATTACTTTAGTGACCTCTTCAAATCGGGTGGGAGTGATTTTCAACTATTCTTTGCAATGTCGAGAGAAGGATTCTGAAAACGGAGATAGATACTTACTTTCGATCCTTTTGAGGCGGATAAGACAACTCCTTTCCATGCACCGGGACAAAGCTCCGGGCAGACGGAATAGTCGGGGTTTTTTCAAGCGTCTTTGGGACATTGTTGGAGAGCAAGTGACTTCAGCTTGCTTAGTTATACTCGAGTGTCGCCTTCCATTAGGTATTTAATGATGCTACCTTAGTGCTCATTAAGAAGAAAGAAAGTCCGCAAGCTACCTGATCTACGGCCAATATCCCTCTGCAGCATTATCTATAAGATCATTACTTAAGTCTTTGGCATATAAACTAGCGTATGCTCCCATCTATAATCTCGGTTACTCAAAGTGCATTCATACTAGGGAAGCTGATCCTGACAATATTATGATAGTCCATGAGTCAGCCACTACGAAAAGGAAACGGCAAGGAAGCATGGTTTCTTGGCATTGAAAATGGATATGTCCGGCCTACGATCGTATAGAATGGCATTTTTAAAGGTACGTTCTTGAGCTTGGTTTTCACATCAAAGTTGGGTCGATAAACTAATTATTCGTTATGTGTAAGATACCATGTTCTTTAAAATTGGAGGAGATTGGCCATAACTACGTGAGGCGGGGCTTATGCCAAGGATCCCTCTCTCCCTATCTGTTTGTGCATGCGTGGGACTCTCTTGCATGCTTAACATGTTGGAGAAGAGGTTATATTCACCGGTGTCCAGGTGGCTCGGGAGCACCGCAATCCTCTCACCTTTTCTTGTTGTGATGGTTACGGCACCCCACGTAGAGCGGAGTGGGACGGGAGGGCCGGCACATTAGGCTCGGCCTTCGGCTATAGGAAAGGCCTTAGGGCGAAAGTAATTTAAGAAATCCTCCTAACCTTTAGCTGAACACGTCGGATAGGCTGAGGGCCTCTTTATGTAGCCTGTTTGGGGCACTCGTGACATCTCACCATGAGAAGTATCTTGGCCTTCCGGTTCGTGGGAGGAATAAAGCTTCTTTGCTTTGATTATTTAAGAGAAAGAATTCGTGACGAATCAAGGTGGAGTAAGAGAGATTTCTATCAAAATTTGTAAAAATTATGCGATGTGATAATCGAATGATCACGTCCTGCTTAGTGTGTTAGTATACCCCATTCAACTGCGACGTGTTAGAAAAAAATTATGAAGTTATACTGGTAGGGATGTGAACTTGGGTTTGGAAGAGAGGATCGAATTGGACCAAATGGGGAAAACTCTGCCTGACAATGGGTGGCATTTGTGGTTTGAAGGATCCATCGAATGAACTATGCTGTAGCTAAGCAAGCATAGGCGTTGCTTTCCAAACTGACATCTTTAGCGACCAAGATTGTAAAGCGAGGTACTGCAGTTCAACTCCTTAATGCAAAACTCAAGGCAAACCTAGCTATGTTTTAGGAATTATCATGGAAGTGCAAAATCTCATTCATGCGAGGCACGAAGTAGAGGGTGGTATAGGGGAAAAGGTGAGAATTTGGCAGGACCCTTGGCTTCAGTTTACATAATCAGGTATAGAAACCTCGCACCACGGGTTGGAAGTTGCCATAGTAAGCTCCCTCGTTATAGGACCAACCAATTTAGGGTGTGGAGACACCATGAAGATTCAATGATCGGGATAGGCAACTAATTATGCATATTCCACTTAGCATAGAAGAACGATGATCAATGGTGTTGGGTAGGAAGACGAGGGCATCTACCTTTGTCGAGAGTGGGTATAGAGCACTCATTTCTTCACCTTAGCGAGCTCACTCGCCCCTAACCACTTTGTAAAGCTAGATGAATATATGGTCCCTTAACATCCCATTGAAGGTAAAAAATTTCCTGTGGAGAGCATGTGCAAGCTTACTCCCCCACGGGTGTCATTGGCTAAAAATTAATCATTGTGGAGAATATTTTGCAGACATGCATGTAACCAAGAAGATACTTTGTGCTATATTTATATGTGCTCTGATAAAAAAAAAAATGAAGGTCATCTCCTTGGAAGTGTCAGAAGCTGATAGCTTGTTTCGGTGATTGGTGGCGGGCATGGACTGAATGCGGCTAGGAGTTCAAGATTGTTGTGATGATCTGTGGCTCATACGGGAGTAAGCGTGATGCGAAGTTATGGAAAACCATGCCCCTTCAGGTGGACGGGCTGATGTTTCGGCCTTATCTCTTTTCGTCAATGAGACAGAAACTTAGAAGCATATAGGAATTCGAGAAAAGTGAGCCACACTCCTACAAATAGGAAGAAATGGGAGCCTCCTAAACATGGCTTTCTTAAGTGTAATTTTGATGCAGCTATAGCCAAACAAAACCAACGGATAGGGTTCGACTACATTATCCGTAATGTGAAGGGCGAGTTGATAGGGGCAAAGAATGGGCCTGAGACAGGGATCAGATAATGCTAGAAGCGGGAAGGGCTGCAAGACGGGATCGATAATGTACTAGAAGCGAAAGCCTTAAGGCTGTAGAAGCTACATTATGGATAAAATATAAAGGCCTTGCCAGCATAATCTTAAATTCGATTCTCGATTGCTGGTAGGAAGCTATCCAATGTGATCTTACATTCCTCATTTGTAGATACGATATTGCAAAATTTGCATGTACCTCTGAGCAACCAAATGGGCTGTGCGATTACTTCCAGCGAATAGATCGCGAACCAAACGCTCACGAGCTATGGTGGAACATTTCTTTGTCGATCTTGGAGAATGGGTTCGCTCCTCATTTTTTTAGTGATGTTATCCGCGTAGTTTGTTTTTGAATAAATACAATTTCCATTTGTCAAAAAAAAAAAAAAGGGCGTCAGCGTAGATATGATTTCCCAATAACCTCATAAAGTAGGTTAATTAATAGTTAATGGTTAAGGATTTGTTTCCTAAAATAATAAAAAATAAGTCATTTATTTTTTATAATTAAGAAAAAAATATTTTTCTTAGTGTATTACGATTTTAAATCAATGTTTATTTAATTAATTATATCAATGGTACAAACTTTAAAGTAAATTTTTTTTAAATCCTAATTATGTTCATATGAAAGACCTTAATCTATGTAAAAAAAGATCTTGTAAATTAAAAGCTTGTTTTACATAAATTAATATTTATTGATCATGTTATAGACAATTCAATCTTTCTAATACAATTCAATCACTCAAGAAATGTGAGCTCAATTATCGTATTTCAAGAAATGAAATATTATATCCTAATAAATAAATGGATTGTAAAATCGAAAAAATAAATATATTTAAATATTACATAACACTATTTAATCTATATTAACTAATATCTAACAAAAAATTAGACATAATATTCACATATAATAATAGTATTCTTAAACAATAAACAAATTTGTGTACAAATATATATATATATATATATATATATATATTAATGCTAAAAAATTTAAAAGTATATTTCATCGCTAAATATGTATGTTTGCAGCAAAAGATTGTATCACTAAATATCAAATATTGTTCCAAATTATATTATAAATAATTTATTCTAAAATTCTTCTAGTCAATATGTTTGCAACAAAATTTGCATTTTCGTCTCTCTAAAACTATCTCATGGAACATATATTGAGACAATTTTTAAATTTATTGCTAATAGATATATTTGTGACAACTTATTTTTCTCATGTTTAAAAATTGTTGCTAAATGTGTGTTATTTTCTTATAGTCGGTCATGGAACCTACATTGTTTACTCATAAAGCAATTGAGGCTTAACAAGTATGACATTGAGGAATACAAAAAGTTTGAAGCGAGTGAGTGGCAAAATAGCTGATACATCACCCCAGTAACTAGAATAGTTTCCCCAATACAAAATGGTCAATGAGACCTATTTTTTCTTGTTATTCCTTCATTCTCCATCTTAGTTTTTCTTGGCAGTAACCATCATTTCCCATGTTGTGAGAAAGTATTTCATGAGGTATTTCTCATTGATGAACCTTTTGTGTGGCTCTCCTTCAAGGCTTGATAGCCAATAGGCATTTAAGACAATAGTTGAGTCAGAGCCTTAGATGGTCCCTCCCAGTTGGGAGACCATTTCCCAAATTTGTCTTTTAGCATCGATGGACAACACCACCTTCCAAGCAAACTCCTTCTTCAAAACTCTTTCTTCTGACTCACTTGTTATAGGCCCTAGCCACCTTCTTTTTCTAGATCATGATGTGGTCAAGTTCTTGTAATCTTTTCCCATCCAATGACTCAAGTTCCATCATCATGGCCTCACTGTATTCTTGAGGATTAAGGCCATTATGTCTGGATACTCTTAGAGAATGAACTATCACCTCCATTGGAAGCACTGCATCTTGTCCATATGTTAGAGAGTAAGGACTTACTCCTATAGAATATCTTTTAGAAGTTCTATAAGCCCATAAGATCTGAGATAAAATTATGTGTCAATCTATAGGATTGTCCTCTAGCATCTTCTATCGGATGTTTATGAACACCTTATTAGAAGCTTTTGTCTGCCTATTTGCTTGAGCATAAAAGGGAGTAGATTTGATGAGTTGAATGCCATAGTCCTTGTGAGAATAAGTCATCTCATCCCCATTGAACATAGTTTCTTGGTCGGTTGTAATGGATTGAGGAACTCCAAACCTATGAATGATCTGTCCCTTGATGAATTGGATCACATCTTTCTGCTCTGCGTTCTTCAAGAGTATTGCCTCTACCCATTTGGTAAAGTAGTTTGTAGAAACTAAGATGAAGTTGTGTCCCTTTGATGAAGCTGGGTAAATTTTCCCAATTAAGTCCATGGCCCATCCTCTAAGAAGCCATGGTTTCACAATTGAGTGGAGTTCCACAATGATATCTCTGTGTCGCTGCCATATTTTAAACTCCTGCCCAGCCCTTGGAATAATTGATGCAATCACGTAGGATGATTGGCAAAAAATAGCCATGTCTCTTAATCACGTAAGTTTCACCTATCTATTGAGCCTCAGTCCATCAGCCATCTACACTGCTCATTGACTCCAAATCACAAATGCAGCTTTCCTCCAAAACTTTGTTTTCAAGCTGAAGCAGTTCCTTCCTTCACTTTATCTAACTCCATGGAAACTTCCTTTTGGATTTCCACAAGTACATCAATGAGATGCCTTCTATTAGCTTCTCTTTGCCTTTGCATCCTCCCCTTCTAGGTCTTGGATAGCTTTTGGGGAAATTTTTTGTGTTTTACCACATGCCACCTTTTACCAGGAGAAACCATAGGAGGAATGATAGACCTCATAGGCTTTTTCCTTCTGCGCAGCCTCCTCCTTCGAGGCCCGGGTCTACTTCTTAGAAAAACTGGCATGGTTGGAGAAACATGTCTTTCTCACGATTCCTTGGAAAGTGAAGTTATGCCAGTAATTTTCTTTTGAAAGAATCTACCTCTTGGAGAGGTGAGATTGTCATGACAAGCTTCATTTTGTACCTTAGAATGGTCTGCTTGGAAACATAGGCCCGAGGGGATAAACATGTCTTTCCCCTGCCTTTTTCCTTGGAGAATTGACTTTCCCTGCAATCTTATCATTTAGAGGAGTAAACTTACCCCTTTGGGAAAAAGCTCGTTTTCTTGAGGAACATGCTTTAAACACACTTTCAAATCATTCTCCCTTGGGAAATGAACTTAACCCAAGGAGAGTGGAGCCTTTCTACAACCTTTCTCTGGGGGAACAAATTCTTAAAGAATTTGTCTTTGCCTTTTAGTGAGAAAGTTTCCTTTCTTAGAATCGGTTGTATTTGTTATGTTTCTGTATATCCCCTTCAATGAGTTTCTCCTGATGGAGGATGCAAATAAGCTACGGCCCATTCATTTCAAGCGAATCCAACACGAACCATACAATATTTAAGGACCTATACCTTTCCTGGAGAGAGTTTTCCCTCATTCTAGGGTTCTATCAATGCTCGTATATCAGCTAGTAGCTGTTGATTAAAGTCCTTTGGTGAGAAAGGACCCTCATTGATTATATAGCCTCTTTTGTCAAGGAACTTGAATATCCCTTTGTTGATCTTGTCACGTGTGACAATTTTTGAAACTGACATGCATTAGTAGTATGGTTCCATGATTGTGGTACTTCTGATGAAAGCATTTCCCTTAGTCGATCCTTGCTGAGGTCGTGGTCTCTAGGGAAGGGTAATGAATTTTCTTTCACTAGAATCAAATATTTTCAGTCTTCGCTACCTCGATAACCTGTTTATTGAAGCCTTGATTAAGCTTTTACCAAGCACAACAAGAAAATAGAAGAGTAACTCACGATAGCATAATCTAAGCTACATGATAAACTAAGCAAGAATAAGTTAAAACTACGATTTTAATATACATTGACATTCAAAATCTTTTACATGTTAACTAATATTTGTTTTTCTTGAGTCCCTGCCATTTAGGTTCCAAAGAACCCTTATGATCGATAATAAAGAAAATTGATTTTCTCGAAAATAACAATGCCATGAAAAATAAAAGACTAGTTTCAAAGAGTTTTAGAGGCTAAGAGCCTCTTTGGACTTGTTTTAAAAATTAATTTTCGGCTAAAAACGAGGGAAAACATAAAATTGAGTGACATGCTATGAAACATAAGTAAATTGTTTGATCTACATGTAATGCACCAAAATTGAATTACGTTGATTGTATATTGATTCATATACATGCTCTTGAGCCTTACTTGAATGTATTGTTTTCACTTATTTTAGTTAAAAAATTTGTTAGTGTTTAGTAAATGCTAAAATATGTGCACAAAAGCTTAAATTCTAGACATACCAGGAAACTAACCCATAGACACTGCAGCTTCCATCTGGTCAAGATCTAGGTATTACTCTGACACATTGAAAAAAGACTTGGAGAAAGGAGCTTAAATGGGAGGACTCATCAAAGTCAGGGACTTGATTCCCATGAAATACTTTTAGTTTGCTATGCTTTTTTTATAATTATGAAACTTATCACTTTTTATAAATGTAAATATTAATGCTTGCTACCTTTTATTTGTATGTGAATAAATAAAGTTATTTTGTATTTGGTAGAATATTTTCAATTATAGATTAAAATGGTGTTATCATCTAATTAATTAATCAATTAGGTGCTATATTTTTTTTAAAATTAATTAATTAAACATGCTATGATTTTCAAACTATTGTGTAGATCATAGATTTTGCAATGAAAACTATGACTCCAACATTTTTGTATCTTCTCCACCCAACAATGGTATCCTCAGTATTGTATCATCAAAATGACCTACTTGAATTCTATGACTATGGCTATTGAATATCATGGAAGGGATTCTTTGCTTCCATCTCATTTTTTTCCCATTGAAGATGATTTTCTCTCTAAGAAAAAACATATCAACAACTTATTCCTAGGTTTTCATATGGTCATGGACGTAACGATGCTATTTTGGTTAAGGTTTGAGATAAAGTATTTGTAGCAAATCCTCTAGCCTTATTGTGAAGAGTCCACTTATAATAGCATATTATGAGATCCAGCGCATTCTTATGACAGGGACTAGATAAGAGAGATAATTAAAATTAGCATATTATGAGATCAACGCATTCTTGTAAAAGTGGACCGAGTCCACTTGTAATAGCATATTTTCAACTTTTTATGCATAAATATAAAACAAGCTCAATATCTTAAGAATACAATTAATAAAATTTGATATACAATTTTTATATCTTTTCCTATTCGAAAGAATTATAAAAGATACTTGTAAGAAATACTATTTTTTTTTTTTAAATAATCGATGCTGACATTTTTTTAAGTTCCATTTTTTCTTAAAATATTATAATGAGAATTTTCATATTTATCATTGTTGTAACAATATAGAATAAAGGAAGTCATGTAGCGCCCCCGAATCAAGAAATTAGATTGACAACCCGTTAACATGGAAGATTCATGGATGTGGTATTGACATCACACCATTGAGTTCCTTTTCGAGGGCGAGATTTAACGAAAATCAGGTAGAGTCTCCTTTATGCGGGGCTCTACCAAAATACAAATTGTGTAATTACATGGCAACCTGTCCCAATATTATACAACGACCACACCGGGTCCATATACAAGTAAAAATGGCCACATAGGGCCCATTTATCAATACTCAAACATATAAGCTTATGACTATAGGACCATAGACCATAAGAGTTTAAATTTACACCACTCTTATACAAAACATATATCAAAATTAAGAATTCTAATACATGTTTTACAAATATAAATCAAAGCCCTGGTCGACTTTCTTTTCATTATCGGCCTCTAGTGAGCGCCATCTCCCTACACATTCCTGTACCTGAAAGGGGGTCCCACAATGGGTGAGCAATTCCCGGTAAGTGAGAAATCTATAAGGGCTACTCCACTAAGGCATGCAATGGTCAAGCCACTAGCACATTCAATCATGATTATGCATGTCAATCCTAGAATGAAATCTACATGACATGAATGAGATACTCTCCTCATGATCCTACGAGTCCTCAGGCTTCTCTCAACATGCAATATGCCATGTATGAAACGTTCCCAAAGGCAAGGATTTTTTTGTTTTGTTTTGCAAATTCAAAACTATTGGACATACTCAGGCAAATAGTTTTATTTATAGCTATTGACATTCTCCAACAAACTACTTTATTAGTATTGAACAGCCTCCAGATTATTCATGCAACCTTTTAGGACTTTATCCCTAGACGAGAACCAACATCAACATCAGCACAAACACAATGCTGATTTTCCATTTTTCGCACCATTTCATGAGATGTACTTGCACATAAATGCAATGCAATATGCCATTGCCTATCACCATGCTACACATATATGGTATATATGTACATGGCACTTACTCATGCATTTCAACCCATGCATCAATTGGAAAGTTATATCAATGAACACATAAATTCCAATTAATTTACACGATTCATGCCAACATATCCATACACGCATACATTGACATCATAAGTCATTACCACTCGAGTAACGACATATTTTAACCTCTAGGCCTAATTGTGACATATCGAGTCCACAAGTAGCCTACAACAAGCCATGCAATGGCCTCAATAATACACAGACTCATGAATTTCCCCAAGACTCATGGATAATTATATCAACATGCATATAATCACCAGCAACACACCAATTTCAATGTATTAGACCACAGCTTCATTGTAAAGTAATTTTGCACACTTGGTGCTACAATTAAATTTTCAGAAAATATGTGGACACCAAATGCCATTCGCAGGCATATGACCAGATTCTAGACTCAAGGGGCTTTCCTTAGATTCCAAGAACACACAAATCGGAGTTAGGACGAGAAAGTTATGTCCGTCCAAAGTTGGAGGCCTCATATGAACAATGACTTACGCGCAGAACCAGCAGGGCCCTACAATTTTTCATATTTTGGACATAATATGAGTTCAAATTGAATTAAGTTATATATGGATGGATTCTAGACTCAAAAGGTCTCCATAGGAGTCTAATAACACACTAATTAGATTCGGATGATAAAGTTATAGTCGTGTCAAAGTTTGGAGGCCTCATAGCAGACGATAACCGAGAGAAAATCACGTTTTACGAAGTTCTCTAACATATCGAAACATCCTAGGCTCCAGCAGACCAAAACAACTCCTAGATGGAAAATAAGCCGGAGTAAGATTCCTTACCTCTGGAAGCGTGATCAGCGACTTAAGGGAAGTCATGAGAACGCTTCACAGACAGAAAGCTTTCGACTCCGGGCCTTACTTGAAACCTTGGCAAAACTTGGAGTTTCTCGTATCCACGCGTAGCCCTCGTCGAGTACTCCGACTTTAAATCTTGGCCCGTCGTGAGATGATCATTCAATCTCCGTAGATCTTAGAGAGAAGGTGCAGCTTCTCTTTCTAACCTTTCTTCTCCAAACACGAAATCTTCGACAAAATTGCATGTTGTCGGTACCTGCTATAGCCCTCATCAGTATATGAACATTAAATCTTGGCTCGGCAGTTCGAGGACCACCGTCTCAGGTAGATCGTAGAGAGAAGGATGAGTTTCTCTCATTTCTCTGTCTACTCAAGCCCAACATCCGAGAAATTGCCCAAGGCGGGGAGAAAAAAAAAGAAAGTGTTCTTCTGTTTCCTTTTAGTTTAAGTTGGATCACGAGGCCAGCCGCTCCACGTGTCAGCCCATCGGGTTCCATTTATGTCCCGAAACAATTTTTTTCAGTTTAATTCATTTTAAATGAAGTTAACTCTGAATTATTTCCTAACTTTTGAAGTTACTCATAAAAATCTGTCTTGGAGTCGTGGCAGCTTTACCGCCAGAAACTCGTAAAAAATTTCGATTGTCTCGAGGTCGACGAAATTTTTCCTGAGTCACTGGAATTTGGCAGGCAATTTAACGGCCGTTGTTTTTGGAATCATCCGAGATCTAGAAAATTTTCTAAGCTTCTCTGAACCATTATGGCAATTTATTATTATTATTATTATCCTTTTGCTATTTTTGCAAATTTCTAATTTTATCAGGTTTTACAAGTCATGTTAGATCATTTAATAAATGTCATAAAAATGCACAAATAAGAATTTAAACATTATAAAGGATATATTTTCTCATGAAGAATAAATATCAAATTCAATAATTTTTCATAAAAAATATTCTACTTTTCACAAAATTTTAAGTTAAGCCTATTGCTTTAGAATTTTCTTTCAAATTTATTTTGCATATGAAGTTGTGTCTAGATAAAGTAAAATTAAAATAAGTAAATTGAGAAGTGAGATTTTCAACATTTAGTAATATAACCTTAATAAATATAACCTAAATAGATTTATAAATGAGGTTAAATTGGCTTGTAAATTATTTGTTAAGATAACTTTTACCTTTACATTGATATTTAGAACTATATATATTGACTTTTAATTTTTTCTATCAAGGTTATTATCATATATGTCATTATTGCTTTATTTAGATGTCTTGACATATAGATATATTAATTTATATTGCCTTATAAATTCTGCTCAAAGTTGCATTATCATAAAATTATGGAAATAATCAATATAATTCATAAATGTCATTATTCCTTTTAATTAAGTTTTATATGTCATAGTTACCCATTTAAATAAAAAATATCGACATATATTGCCTTATGTCAACAATGACCCTTTTTTTTGTAGTGCCAACAAAAAAATAAAAATATATTTTGTATTTTCAAAAAGAAGAAAAAATGTTGAATAATATGTTTTTCTTGCATGGGTGATAAGTTTAGATTATGAATGGGAGCTCTCTCAGTTTGATTATTTTGTGATGGTAGTAATTGCAATTTAACAAATCTTTTAACATATATTCTATAATGGTCATATCGAAGTCATTTGCCATGAGAGATAGGTGGCATCAAACTCCACCTAAAATCCTAAATAGTATGAGGAACCTCCAAAAACTTGTCTTTCTATGTTTGGTGCCTTGAATTTAGGAGAATGAGCCATTATTCATAATTAAGTTGTTTTAACAAACTTATAAAAGCTAAAATGTAGGAAGTAAGCTTGAGAACACATTTTTCATGTAATGAAATTCAAATATTCTAAAATCTCATTATACTACATTATTTATTTAGATTCCATTGTAAAAAACTAAATAACTAATTATTTTAACCATCACACAATTCACTTTTCCTCAATAAGTCACAAATCCACATTAATCTAATTACAATTATATCCATGAATCTCTAAAATCTAGATTGATTATATTACGCTTGATTAAAGAGACAACATTATCAATAATATAATTACAATAACAAATAAAAGATGAAATATTACCATTTTGCTGCCTTCAACTTTAAAAGAGAATATTTTCTACCATTTTTAATTTTTATAATGTATTAGGCAATTTCAAAGGAAAAAAGAAAAGATAAAAAGAATACGATTTTAAAATGAAAACCAAACCGAATCTGAGAAAAACATAAAAATAGAAAAGATATCGTTAAAATTAAAAGGCAAACAAGAATATTTTAGATTCTATTGCCTAAAAAATGATAAAAGGTAAAAAAGAAAAGCGACAAAATTAGAACAAATGCTGAACAATAAGTTAATATATTTTTACTTCTAAATTTAACAAAAAATCATAAAGAAAAATATTATTCAAAAGAACAATAGAAAAATGAAGAGAAAAAAGAAAAACAAGGCGTGTTACAGATCTGAATAAATTTTCAAAAGAAGAAAAACGAGAATTGAAATAGAGCAAACCAAATAGGAACCAAAGCAAAACGGGGCACATTTGTGCTGCAAAACCAAAAATAAAGAAATATTTGGCAAAAGTAGCAGGCTGCAAAAGCATACCGTTTATGCCATTCACATATTTAAGGACTTTGGAACCGTGGTGAGGCCGTTCTGTTCCTTCTTGCTTGCCTCCTCCTTTGATGTCATCCTTCTTCTCACCGTCATTCTTATTAAGCTATACATATGAACGGGGAAGAAGAACCCATTTGATCTAAAATTTGGATGAGCAAGTCATTACGAAAATGTGCATGAGGAAAGGAAAACCATTTTATAAGAAACCGAAAAACATATCATTATGAAAACAATAATGTAAGAACTCAAAAATCTAACCTACCTCTTATAATCGAAGGAAAAAAGCGAAATTTTCTTTTGAAACCCTAACCTACCATTTCAAGAAGATATATAAAAAACCCCGAGCCCCAATTTCTCACCTTCGGATTTCAAAAGAAATCCTCTGCAATAGTAGCCATATTATAAATCAAGCGAAGATCCCTCATGAAAATGGAAGCCTATGTCAACCCGACTAGATTTTGATAGGTAATAATAAAACTAAGATTATGTTAGGTTAAGGTTCTGACAAAGAATTTGAAACCCTAAGCTCTCCAAACGAATATGGGTTTTTTAGAAATGAGAAGAGTACTCTCAATAAGTAGGATAATATGATATCTTGACTTATAAATCCTTAAGTAATTTAATATCATTCTATTAGAATTACGATAATATATATCAATAAATCATACCTTATTATCATTTATGTCAAACTAGCCACATTATAATAATTTTCACCATTTCAAATTTACACATATGTCATAGTTACTTATATACGAATTATATAGAAGTCATAATTTCCTATTAAAAAAGCATTATATAATGACATATATTTTTAATGTAAAAAAAATGTCGATGGAGTGCTTTTTTCTTGTAGTGTGATACTTCAGCGGTGGTATTAAAACGAAGGGGGTTTAGAAAGGTAACCTTTGATTTCATCAAAGGTACATTTGATGTTGTTTCTCCCATTAAACTCTTCCACTCCTTCCGGCTTAGTTAGGTCGAGAAAAATACCTTAGTCTTTGACCATAGTAAGAGATGAACCTCCTTAATTAGTTAACCCTGACTGAGAACCTGAGTTCTTTCTTATTTTGAGGAACCTTATTGAAATGATGGCCTTGACTTTGTTTTGATCAACTTCCTCCTCTTTGGTGAACGAAAACCTTAGAAAAATTAAAACGAACTCTAAAAGCACATTTTGTGGAATTAGTTTTAGTTGATGGATCTGATCTTTCAAAATTTCTTAAATGATTAACATATTATATGGCTTTCTTATATTTAACCACAATATCATCGATATAAATCTCCATTTGGTGGCCTTAACATATCATGAAAGATGACATTCATAGCCCTTTGGTAAGTTGCACCGGCATTCTTCAAACCAAAAGGCATGACCCGCAATTCAAGCGTTCAGAGATGGAACATTTGGAAGCGATCATGATATATGTCCTTAGCTAATATGATTTGGTTACACCCGGGCTTGAATCCATGAAGGACAATAATTCATTATTTGCAGTAGAGTCAACAAACATGTTAGCAATAGGCATTACATACATGTCTTTAGGAGTGACAACATTTAAATCCATAAAGTCTACACAAACTCTAAGTTTCCCATTCTTTTTCATCATAGGGACAATATTTGCTAACCACTGCACATACCTCGTAGGTTTGATGAATTTAGCCTTCAAAAGCTTCTCAATCTCCTCTTTCACCTTCAACTATACCTCCTTTGACATTCTTCTAAGTGGTTGTTGAAAGGGGTCAAATTTTGGCTTGATAGGCAAGTGGTGTTCCACCAAGCTTCTATCCAATCTTGGCATCTAGTCGTAATTCCAAGCAAAGCAGTCTTTGAATTCCTGTAATGTTGCAATAATCCCTTCTTCAAAGTCAGAAGGCGTGAGGTCGATATAGGAGGTGATGGCCTTCCCGCAGTGTTGGGGTTCACTTCCTCCATAGGGTCATGAACTTGAGGTTGCGTGTCTTCGAACTTAGAAGGGGCTTGCTCGAGTCCTCCATCTTATTTCTTCATCTTCTTCCATGTATGCATCCTCTTTAAAAATCATCTAGGGCCCACGGGTATTATGAGTGCTCTTAACAGTCAACTTTCCACAGTCCATTCTTTTTCATTTTGAATATGGTAGTTCACACTCTTGCCCTTTCTTCTTGAGAAATGTCCCGGTCATCATCGATCTCCTCGATGGATTGGGCACCTCATCACCCACAAGGCACGGTGCCAGTCACCTTTAGAGTTTGGTCACCTCGCTTTTTCAATTTCCCAGACCGCTGAGTCCATGCACTCTTTTCTTGGGATCTCATCTTTCCTTACGCTAAAGTAGACTTGATAGGACCCAATTCTTGATCATAATGCACAGCCCAGTAGAAGCTTATGTAGCCTTACGTGAAGGGTTATCTTTGCTAACTTCCCTTCCATTACCTTTCCAAAAGCAGTAAGAACAATAAAGAGAAGGCTGACACACCAGTTAACAGATCAGAGTCCCTTCTAACAAAATGTTGTAAATTTGTAGTAGAGTCTATCACAAGGAAAATAGTGCGATTTTATTTACTTGATGGTGATATCATGGTAGTATTATCCAGGTCCTTGACAAACTTCGTATATGTACCTTGAAATACGTCCATACTTTGCAAATATAGGCAGGAGATAAACATATCTTTCCTGCCTTTCCTTGTAGGGTGAAGCACCTACAATCTTATCATTTAGAGGGTAGACTTGCCCTTAAGGGGAAAAGCTCGTTTCATCAGGAGCATTCTCTAAACTGCTTACATCACATTCTCCCTTGAAATAGACCTACCCCATAAATTAGGCCTTTACAACCTTCTCTGGGGGAACAAATTCTACAGGAATTCATCTTACCTTTTAGTGAAGGTTTCCTTTTCTTAGAGAATCGGGTTATGTTGTTATGTTCTGCCATATCCACCTTCACTGAATTTCTCACGATAGAGATGCGCACAAAGTTGCAACCCATTCCTTTTTCAACCTATCAACATGAACAAGACAATATTTAGGGACCTATACATTTCCTGGAGAGAGTTTTCCCTCCTTCTAGGATTCTATCAATGCTCTTAGATCGAAGCTAGTAGTGTTGACTAAGGCCACTGGTGGGAAAGGATCCTCATTGATTTAAAGTAGCCTCTTTTTGTCGGAACTTGAATATCCCTTTGTTGATCTTGTCTGTATGACATTTACGAAACTGACATGCATTTGTAGTATGATTCCATGAATTATGGTACTTACAGTAAGCATTTCCCCTTAGTTCGTCCTTGCTAGGGATCCGATGGTCTTTAGGGAAGGTAATGCATTTTTCTTTCACTAGGAAATCAAATATTTCCTTAGTCTTCACTACCTCAATAACCTATTTTATTGAAGCATTGATTAAGCTTTTATAAGCTTTATGAGAAAATAAGAAGAATAACTTTGTGACAGCATAATCTAAGCTACATGTCAACTAAGCAAGAATAAGTTAAAAAACTAACGATTTTTAATGTAGTTGACATTCAAAATCTTTACATATTTAACTAATATTTGTTTTTTTCTTGAGTCTTGCCATTTAGGTTCAAAAGAACCACCTTGATCGATAATAAAGAAAATTGGTTTTTCTCGAAAATAGCAATGCCATGAAAAAATAAAAAGAGGCTAGTTTCAAAGAGTTTTAGAGGCTAAGAGCCTCTTTGGTTCTTAATTTTTAAAAAATTAAATTTTCGGCCTAAAACGAGGAAAACATAAAAAACAACATTTGATTCATAGATTTTTTTTATTGTTTATTTTTTATTTTGAAAGCACAAAAATTATAGAAAACATTAAATTTAAAGAATAAAAACAATTTTTGGAGAACATTGACATAGCATTCTCTATATTTTAAAAATTGGTTCTCAAGAACCGGAAGCAAACAGACGCAAAGCTACCATTTTGTAAAGTTCAAACATTATTTTCAAATCCTTGTCCGTATTTGTTATTACCGGGTCATTGACGGCCATAAAGAAAAAAGTCTTGAATGCCATAAAGAAAACAAAAAAGCATAGGGTTGTTGAGAAAGTGTTTAAAAAACAGTTCTAAATGATGACTTTTGATGATGCTTTTTCAAATTTGGAGGCGAATTTGGAGCGTTTAGGGGGGTCGTTAGTGGGACCTAGATTCTTCAGCGGCGGGTGTGCAGGCTCCTGGGTCGTCGGGGGTGAAGTAGGATTGCTGTAGTGCTGATCTGCAGGCTCTGGACGTGGCACTCCTATGCAAAAACAAGAAGAAGTAAGAATTCGGCGAGGAAGCCGCGTAAGCGCTCAATCTCACCTAAGTGATTCTTTCACGAGAGAAAAGATGGACTGCTAAGAGAGGGCGAATGTGTTGCGTACCTTTCATCGATGGGGTGGCCTTGTATTTATAGTAGATGTTTTACCAGTTGGATGGTGATTAGGATTGTTTCCCATTGGATGGGATATTTTCTTGATATCGGATTTGATTATGGATATAGAAAGTGTAGTTTATTTGGAATTATTTCTCTCCCTTATTGGTGGGATCCCGCTTGATCTACAGGATGAGCTGTAATATCGTGAATTATCTTACTTTCCTAGCTGGTAAGATTTAGTTAAATTTGCTGGATAATAAGTTATAGGGGATTATCCTACTTTTCTTATTAATTTAGTTCAATCGATGGAAGGATATGGGCCCTCAGAATTACTTTCGAATCGGCGCTGGGCTGTGGACTGGGCCCTCGTTTTGGCTAGTGCGGGACTGGCTGCGTTAGGACGCCACTTCTTTGGGCTTGCGAGTGGGAGCGCCACTCCTTTGGGAGCAGCGGGAGTGGGCTGCTTGAGCCCATTTCGGACCTATCGGTTGCCCCCAGGCCCTTGCGTACGGTATGCGTGGGGCGAGGGGCACGTAATCTTTGTCTGGGTGCAATTTCCATGTGTACGTGGTTGGATTAGTTAGGCGATCGCCGTCATCGTCTTCAGCGATAATGATGACTCTTTGGTTTTTCGCTTATCTCTCCCTACTCCTTCGGTTTCATACATTTCTTTCGCATACTCTGCATCTTGTGTGCCTGATCCTGCAGCCTCTTCTTTGCTCAGTGGTCGTACTTCATTTTCCCTTAATTCTCCCGTCGACCCTTTTGTGTAGAGTCTTTTACGCGTTTTCACGGATGCTTCTTAGTTTTATTCACGGGGCAGTTGCGTCTTTATCTCTTTGGTTTCTTTTCGATTGGTACGACGAGGCGCTAGGGTTAAGTTGACCAAATTTCGTTTTCATTATTTGCTTTCATTATGGGTCCGAGTCGCTCTTCTTCTCTGCGTATTGGCGGTGACTCTTCGACTAATGTGCCGGTTCTGAATGAGGATGGCAGCGCCTCGTGGATCGTAGGGGTTGAACTGAGATGCCCCAATGAGCCTCTTTCCCTTGGACAAGGGTAAGGAAAAATGGGCTGGTCATACTGGGGGTCGGAATGCCTAAGATATGCAGTTTGGCACTTTAGCGTGGGGGCTGGCAAGGTCGGTCCCTCATATGGGGCCACCTTTGCTGGGCGTTACTGCCTTCCTTTGGCGTTCAGTGGTCCCCGCAGCGTTTATTCCCCCTATGTGGTTTATGTACCTAAGATGGTGTGCTTCTTTGAAGTGGCCTTCGATAATGGTCATTTCCTCTGCATCCTTCATAAAAGGTTTTCAGGCACTTCAATGTATGTCCTTCTCAACTCGCGTAGCCCAATGGTTGGGAGTATTTTAGTTGCTTTATTGGCTTTCTTTAGAGGAGACGGGGCTCGGTGTCCCAGTGTAGCTTTATCCTTTATCTTTTGCTTGAAAGGAGACGTAGGGCTTTCTCTCATTTTTCGGGCATTTTTAGCTCTGCAGTGATTTCAATCTTCCCTCTTCCTCTTCCCGAGGCTTTGGAAGGGCGCTACTTCTTTGTTAGTAGGCGAAGTGGTGGGAATATGACCCTCTTGACAGGGCGGCCTTACAGGCGTTCGGTGGCTTGGACCGCCGCCGAGAATCCTACGTGGTCGCTTAATTTTGGTATAACTTGTGAGGTCATTTGGTATTTACGATTCACGCCTTGTCTACCGTGCTCTCAGTGCTGAATC
Source organism: Tetrastigma voinierianum (assembly GCA_016808115.1). NCBI lineage: Eukaryota > Viridiplantae > Streptophyta > Magnoliopsida > Vitales > Vitaceae > Tetrastigma > Tetrastigma voinierianum. The sequence goes on along the minus strand of JAEQBH010002585.1, from coordinate 153,107 downwards.
GATCTTAATGGCCCCGAAGATAACGTCATAGCGGCCGACATTGGGCAGTATGCTCTGATGTTGTGGGCGTTCAAGTCGGATATTCCTGGCCCTTCGAGCTCGAGGTCTGCTCGCTCTGTTGCTTTGAGGCCTTCGCCCCCTTCCTCCATAAGAGTGTCTCCCATTGGGCCTTCCGCTGCCAAACCCACTAGGGGAGAGCTTCTGGTTCGATTGACCTTATTTGTCTAGGAAGCCCAGTGTAAACGGAAAACCACAGGCTCATTGAGAAAGATCGGCTTTGGCTGGGTTTCGGGAGTGGGGCGTCTTCTCTTCTTCGTCTACCCTTGTCAAAAGCGGGCAAGCCTTTGTTGCCTCCAGTAGGGGTTCCCAGAAAGTCTTGAGTTCGCGGCCAGATTCTGGAGTGCTGTGCCGAGAAAAGTCCCTCGAGTAAGGCCGTTGAGCAGCCGTTGGCGATCATGCCCATCACTGTCTGGAATCCGCCTGCGAAGAGTGTTAGGCCACCTTCTTCGAAGGCGGAAGAGTCGAAGAGGAAGGACTCCGAAACTAGAGGGGATGGTGACTCTTTACTTCTCGACGTCGAACTTGCGGCTGGCGCGGTCTCTCGTCTGATGTAAGGATTCGACCTCGAGAGGTGTTGTATTTGCAGATTAATTTAGGCTTTATTTCTATCCCTCAGGGTCGCCTCTTATAAGTTCCATATCTTGTCATATACGAGGTTGAGTGTTGACCTCGTGTTGGGCCCCGATTTCGTTGGATGTGGCGGGTGGCTACTCATTTGAAGGGCTTGGCCGAGAAAAGTAAACGAAGCGAAGGCCATGTTAAAGTCTTAGGGTTTACAAGCGGGGGTGGCTTCCTTACATCTGTGGTGAGTGGTCAGATCACGTATGATCGAGGGCGAGTGAGGCTGTCGATTTAAAAGCACACCATGTCGGTCTGTGCTTTCGGGCCGAAGTAGAGAAAGATGGAAATCCGAAACAAGCCCAGCGGCGAAGGCGGAAGCCGGAGGTTCGGGATGAGGCTGCTTGGGTTCTTGCGGAATGACTTGAAAAGGCGGGACGGGGCTGCGATCGCCTAGTATGAGCTTGGATGGACAGGGACGGAGGCTTCTTACATCCGGGGCTGAGCTATAAGTCCCCAAGAGGAGCTCACGTCACGTGATGATGAGCTAGCGATAAAATATTATTTGTGGGCGGGGCTCGTTGTGAGAGCTTAGAAACGTAAAAAATAATTATTTTCCATAATTTATTATCATAAAGAAATGATAAAAAAATGAGAAAATAATTTTTTAATTTTAATCTTTTTATAAGCGAGACTTTGTAGCTAGGTTGACGAGGTAATAGCAAGCAGTACAAATTAAACAATACGATTGTATTATTTTAGAATAATTGTGGAAAACATGTTGCAAGTCATCTTACGATTTTTGTTGACAAAGATTTGAAATAAGCTTGTCAAACAATAGAGTTCTGCTTGAAGATTTCAAAGAGATGTATTCTTCTCATGAGAGGCAATATAGATACAATTACATCCACAAAAATTAGGTCTAAAGGAAAAAACAAATTGTTTCTATATCTATATACAAGATTGGTCAACTATCATAATTTCTAGGATTAATTCAGAATCAATCTAATATGCGTACAGCTCATGCGAACACTCCCTTGAGTTGGTGCATAGATGTCCTTTATGCCCTAACTTATCAATTATACCGCAGAACATCTTGCAAGCGCCTTTGCGGCGTATCAGCGGCCCGACTCAGTTGAATAAATGGGGTGTATAATCTTTTCGCCGAGGTTCTCCTTGATGAAATGATGATCAACTTCAGCATGTTTAGTGCAATCATGTTGAGCGAGTTTTATTGCAATTTAAATGGGTTTGCCTTATTATCCTGATAGAGATTCATAGGTCGCAGCATATTCAATCCCGGAATCCCTCGATATATATGTCATATCCGCAACAATTCGCATACACCATGAGCCATACCTCTAAATTCAGCTTCAACACTTGATCTTGCTAACATGCAGCTTCTTGCTTTCACAGTGACAAGATTACATTCACAAAAGTAAAGTAACCGGATGTGGACATGCAGTTTGTTTGATCCCACTGCCCCGATCAGAATGTGTATCCTTGATGTGAGATACCATTTTTGAGAACAACAAACCTTTTCTGAGGCACTCTTTAAGTATCTTAGAATCAGATGATTTGCTTCCATATGTTCCTTAGCTCGGTCGTCATGGGCGGCTCCTGGCGCTCACTGCATATGATATACTCGGCCTTGTGTGATAGTGATTAATCTTCGACTAATCGATAACGACCCTTGTCTATTGGGAGGCTTGATGCAGGAGATTACGAGGCTTATGATTCATTTCCATGGCGTCTCTCTTGGTTGCAATCAAGCATTCGGTTTCACTTAGAAGATCTAACACATATTTATTTGTGAAAGCAAGACTCCATGTTTCGATCTTGCTACCTCGATTCCCGAAAAATATTTAAGTTTAAAGTTCTTCATTTCCAAATTTTGTGGCTAAATACTCTGTAAAGCTTTCATTTCGCATGGGTCATCCTCTGCATCAAGACCATATCATCAACTACACAATTAAAACATTTACTTTTCCTTCTTTGTGTTTATAAACAAAATTGTGATCTGAGTTACTTTGCTTATAGCCAAACTCCTTCATTGTAGTAGAATCCTCCCCGAACCATACTCTAAGTGGTATTTCAGCCCCATCTGATGACTTTTAATTCTGAGACTTCACCGCTACCACGAAGAACCATTTTTAACTCCGGTGGTAGCTCCATATAGACCTCTTCTTCAAATCCTTTGAGAAAGCATTTTAACATTAAATTATTAGAAGGCGATCAAAGTTCTTCTTTATAGATATAAGAATGTAGGTGTATTGATCTTAATACTTGGTGCAAAAAGTATCTGATAGTCTATCCCATACTTTGCTTTTATCATCGCAACTAGTCGGACTTTATATCTATCAATACTTCCATCTGGTTTGAGTTTCATAGTAAGACGCACCATCGCATCCAATTGGCTTCGACTCCTTTAGAGCGGTGGAACAAGTTCCCCAGTGGCATTCTTTTGTAAGGCCTCGTCTCTTAGTTGTCCACCTTTCTCCATTTTGGATCAGCCAATGCATCCTGCACATTACTAGGAATAGAGCGTGGACAATTGATTAACTTGATAAATGCCTGTGATTCGATCGACCTAGGATGACACATAGTTGTTAATTAGGTATTTGGTCTTGGCTTCGAGGATCGGAGTTCATCTTGTTTTGGAACTCCTATTCAATCTTTGTGGATATCAAGGCTGTATTTTTGCGGGAACATATGTTTCATTATACTCTCAAACCGCAGGATTCATACTTACTTGAGGAGGAACGTGCAGGTTGATTCTTTGAATTAATGGTGTAGATGGGGGCAACTGCGGGGGTATTGGTAGTGATTCACTCCCGGTTCATGATTGTGATCACGGCTTTGTTTGCACAACATGCTTAAAATGTTCACATTCACCTTTTCCAACTAGGCTCAAATAAAAGCTCATCCTCCACCACTCTCTTGTTGGAATATTCTCCAACTCGATAAACTCATTACCTCCACCATTCTCTTCATGAGCTCTGCATGAAGAATTTTTAGAAACTCCCAGGAGTAATAAACAAATTCTCGGAAAGAGGCATCTAGAGTCACACATGTAGCTTTCGGGTTTGTAGATCATAGCACCTATATCCTTTTGAAATTCAAAGTAGCCAACAAAACACATCATTTTGCATGGATGAGGTTTATTTCTCAAGATTTTGGGGATGTGAACATATCTGGTACATCAAAACTGGGGTTCAAGATTCGAAGATGGGGAATTAAGTAAGTTGCAATTTACGTTGAGGAGTTTGAGGGTCTATTACTTGAGAGGTGTTCGAGTTTGATGGGGTAGGCGGCGGATTCAACCGCTGATAAAATCAGGCATGTTCATCGAAGGAACACGCACTACCTCCAAAAGTTGTATATTCTTTTTCTCTGCCAATCCATTTTGTTGTGGAGCATAGGTGCATGAGGTTTGATGACGAATTGCATGGTTTCTCAAAAAATTCTCGAGAGAGGCATCCATAAACTCAGTACCATTGTCAGATTTCAAACAGAATGCGCACGATCTTTGGAGTGTGAGTCATTTAATGAAAATTAAGATACTAGACACATCACGTTTTTAATAAGTGGGACACTTAAGTCATTCTAGTGCATTCATCAATAAATGTCACAAAATACTTGAGCTCGAGATATAGAGGAACCTTTACGAGATGAACATTGATGAATAGCAAGAGTTGAACTTTTATTCGGACTTGTTGAATAAGAAATCACGGTGGCTCTTAGCCGATTCACAAGTGTCACAATGAAATTCCTATCATTCAATCTGAAAAAGTTTAGCAGTTACAATTCTTAGATAGCCAAAGAAAGATGTCTAATCTACGATTACCATAACCATATAGTTGTTAGAGCCTTGTCTTTCTTCAATTTGATTTACTTTGATGATTTTCGATCCCCAGTTCTGGCAGCTCTAAGTAAACAAAGTTGCCTCGTCTAACACCATAACCAGAATCTTCAGGGTTAGGGTCTTGAGACACAAAATGTGGGCCCCGAGGATTACGGTACAAGCGAGTTGGAAGTAATTTGGCTAGCAGGACAAAGGTTGTGACCGAGGGGGAACAACAAGGGACGAGTATCTAATGTGAGAGTATTGAGACAAGATGAGATCCTTCCTAGTAATAGGGAGGTGCTACCGATGGCGGTGAAATAACTGATTGAGAAGAAGGGAAGAACTGAGATTTTAAACCATTTGGAGTCACGCGTCTGTGTGATCGGATGCACTTGTATCAATAATCGAGTTCTATTCTTAGATTCTGAAAATCTGAGGCCTTCTGATAATACGGATGGGCAACATTTGCGGTAGGCGGCGGTTGATTTTCTTCCGTGATGTCATCATAAGCTTTCCCAACGAATCTTTTCACCCGGGGCTTCTTTGAAGTCCCACCACTCGACCAAGGCTTTCTACGAGGGTGATGGGTTTCGAGGGGAAAAATCATTATCACGATGGTTTCTTGCGAGACTTCTTTGGGATCAAACTGCTTTGATGCCATGTCAAACAATAGAGTTTACGCGAGAAGATTTCAAGAGATGTATTCTTCTCTAAAGCGAGAGGCAATATATAGATCTGATTACATCCTAAAAATTGGTCACAAAAGGGAAAAACAAATTGTTTCTATATCTATATACAAGATTAGTCAACTATCATAATTTCTAGGATTAATACAAATTGTTTCTATATCTATATAAGATTAGTCCCTTTATCATAATTTCTAGGTCAATTGCAGTCAATCTAATATTACGTACAACTCCATGTGACGATAACATGTTTACATTTACTCGAGGATTCAATATCAATCTCGGTCTGTTTGAATTAAAAGGAGCGGGAAGGAGGAAAATATATCGGATATATGAAGTGTTTAAGCGAAGCTGATGAAAAGTTAGGTGCAAAAAAAAAAAAATTAAAAAAATGATGAAAATATCAAAATATAGCTATTGCGAGAAAAAAGACTGAAATATCAAGCGTGCCCTTGCGTGCAGTAAATAGTCCAAAAATTGTCACAAAAAAATCGGTTGCCTCTTTTATTGTTTGTGAGATTCAATACTCTAAATTCATTCTCACGACTATCAATTCGATTTCAATTTTTAATGAATCTAAGCTGTCATATTTTTAATAATTTATTTCTTATTATCATATAATGTTTGTTTAAAAAATCCATGCTCCATCACAATAAATTTTTGAGGCTCCGTCACGATAATATATAACCTATTGGGTATGAATGGAATCTCTTATTGACAGAAAAGGTAATTTTAATCAGAGAGGATTTATTATAAGAAATAAGCAAGGCATTTGGAGAGACATCTGATGTGAGAGGATAATTTTAAAATCGTATAACTTTAGAACTATATCAAATTTTAACATAATTAATAATGATTCATTCGAGAAATGGTTTTAAAGAATATTTTTGTACTCTAACACAAAATGAGAAAAAAAATATTGACAGACAAAAAATATTCTCTATTTTATTATTAATTATTGTTTTATATGTCAGCTCTGCTTTTCATTAGTGGATATGGTTTTAAAGCTTTTGTAATTGATTATATTTAATTTTTTTGCATGTAGGTTGCAGAAATTAATTTTCTACTTAGCCAAATTATGAGACGATTTGTTGGAAACCAAAGGCACAATTAGGTTGCATATAAAAGAAGTGAGTATTGAAGTTTATGGATTTTTTTTGTTATTATAACCTTTTTGTTTATGAAATGTTGTTATTCAAGAAATACAAGTTCTCTATTTATGATTAAAAAAATAAATTCAGAGTATGGATCATAACATTTTTTCTCATTTGTAATTTGATTGAGTACAAATAATCTCAAAAATAGGTAATAAGTGATTCTAAGCAATAATGCTTGTTGTGAAAACTAAATTTTAAATAGATTTATAACAATGATTGTTATTTTATTTTTGAATCCTATAGTCGAACACTCCCAACTAAATTCAAAATGAAATGAATTTCATTTTTTATTTTACATTGTCACGGGACTAACTTTTCACCCAGTGGCATGGCCGTGCGGCCCCTCTCGACCTGTCGGACCCGACCTTCCACACCTCCATCCTCGATACTCCATGCTGGTAGTTTCGCCACCTGGGAGGGCTCATCGGAAAGGCTGCTCAAGAAACTGACAGTTTGAGGGTAGGCCAACGCCGCTAACTTCATTGTCAAGTCCTCGACTAGCGACAAGCTCCGCTCTGCGCATTTGCGCTCCTCAGGAGTAGGCATGCCTTGACTCCGGCGTCCTGTTTGGCACTCCTGCACCTGCGAAGCGCGCGCCTCCAACTCTGTGTAGCCCACAGGACTATGATCATCCACTGGTTGCTCCACATTGCGTGCCTTGTGCCATATGGCTCCCTCGGTACCTCCTCATTCTTATCCGGACCCAGGAGTCAAATTCCGTTACAAACTCTCCCCCGCTTAAAATCTTGCACGCCCTCGTGCAAGGCACATTCACTAGGTGTCACCCTTGAAGACTGCTAGCTCCTCCCGAGGCCTTTTCTCATCATGTGATGCTCATTGGCACGGGGACATCCCACTGAGGAAAAGGCGACCGCTTTGCCATGCTCCTAGCACCGAGAAGTAAATGCGCCTCCCTTTTCGCTCCCACCCCACTAGTAAGCGGCCTTTCTTCGGCTCTACTAGACCACGACTCTGACACCTCGATTCGGGCACCCCCACATTCCATGGGTCCCTTTGGTGCAACTAAATCTTTGAAGCTGGCAGTTACTTGTCTTGCCATAGGAGATAGGCCCTCGAATCGCGAAGTAGAACACCTCCTTGTTCTCCTTTGCCCCTCGCTCACGATGCCATGTTGTCACGGGACTAACTTTCACGGCATGGCCCGTCACGGCCTCCGACACCACGTCGGGGACCCAGCCTTTCATTTCTTATTCTATAACATAAATATCTATCTTAGAAAAGAAGCAAAAAAGATTCTAAAAGAAAGAGAAAAGATAATAATTTCTTTTTATGTCGACCCGAGGACGTAGCGTAGTGATCGGGGATATTGGCAATTTGATTGCTTGCGTATGTGGGCGAGACCTCAAAACTTTGATGGTAATTGGAAGGTATCCATGAGGCCGGTTACCTTTGGATATCCATGAAGCCCCTGAAGAAAAATGAAGATCAAGAGGGTGGGAGGGAATGGAGATTGGGTGACTTTAAAAATGAGAGGCTCCCACCTTGCTATTTACGTGGCCGGATGGGACATGCCGAACATTGGTGCGAAAAGACTCTATGCTACGAGGATCCGAATGTGGAGAAGCCATCCCCAGTGCATGGATTCGGGCTCTCAGGGCAAACAGGCGCAATGAACATCGGGAGCGGTGGCTCAGTTATCCCAGAGACAGGTTACACGGAAGGCTAATCAATGATGGAAAAGGAAAGGAGCCAGGCCCACGGAGAAGGTTAAAGTAGGCGGATGGGAACCCACGAACGTAAGGCTTCTACAATTATGACAATCAGGTTATTGGGGAAGTCACGTCGGGGTTACAACTTAGACACGTTATGAATTATCATTGACACTCATTGTACGGGAGGATGTCTTTGGCGGCGATGTAGGGACTCGTAGTAGGTACGAGGTAAAGCGCGTCGAAAGGAGGGTACTAGGAATGGTGAAGATGAGATGGGAGCTTCAAGACCACACTCACCAAGCATGCGAGGCCGACACCCACACATCCACGTTCTTCGGGCACGGCCCGGGCCAGGCTGCAGGCCGCCTCGAAGCGTGGTGTCTCGGTTGGAAGCGCCGTGGATTGGGCAATCCAAACTCGATTCGCACTTTAAAATACTTAGTGTTAGGGTTAAGCCACCTTAGTGTTCTCGATGGAAGTTAAAGTAAATAGAGTGAGAATAGATGCTATAAAGCCAAATTCAGTTTGAAGGCTGTTCTTAGTGGAAGTGGAAGGTGTAGTAGGGGCGGTGGTGTGGCATTCATGTGGAAGGAAAAGCACTCCGCAAAGCTAATCAGTTTTTCAAACAATTATATTGACACCGTAGATTGAATCCCTCATCGGCTTTGGAGATGCTTGGGTTCTATGGCTTCCCGGAAAGGCAAAGGCGTAAGGGCTCTTGGGAACTCCTAAAGGCTAGGTTAAAAGACCGTCGAACCTTCCTTGGTATTTGTGGTGGCTAGCAACATGTTATCACACTTTGAAAGAGAGAATTCGAAAGCGGATTATCTTATCAGCGGGTTTGAGATGCCGTAGATGATTGTGGAAGCCGAGAGATTATCATGTCGGGTATCCGTTTTACTTGGGAGTGCCGCGAGGGGGTCTCAGGTGGGTTGAAGAAAGCTCAGGTAGGCTTTGGCCTCGAATGAGTGACATAAAGTTTGATACGGCCTAGTCACTCCAGTAGGATCTGCTGCCGTCACGATCCTGGCCATTCTACTCATCACGAATAGTACGATGAGGGCACAAATAGCGTCGTTTTAGGTTCGAGATTCATGGATTAGGGAGGAAGGGTGTCGAGCGTGGTACAAAATAATTTGGGGTGCAATAGGGGATGTGGCAAGCCAAGGGAGGATTAAAAACTGCGAGAGCTTGATCCCTGACCTAGGGAAAAGATGAGGACATTATTCGAGCGATCTCGGTTGTAGAAACCAAATCCTAGGCTCTCAAGTTTTGTGTTGATGTAGTCTCAATCGGCTTAGTCACCCAGAAGTCGAGATGGTTGTGTAAGCTCTCTTTGCGATAGGAAGACTATTGGCGACAGAGCCAAACAATTTTGGCTAGTTGTAAGGAGACAAAATACCAAATTTTTCCATCTAGCGTCACTCTAGAAGGAAGAAAAATGAAATAATGCGGCCTAAGGGCGAGTAGGGTGTGTGGCATCGTGGAATAATGGCATAATAATTTAATTTTTAATTACTTTGGTGACCTCTTCCGTCGGGTGGGAGTGATGTTCAGCCTATTCTTTGCAATGTCAGGAGAAGAGTTCTGAGAAAGAGCGAGAATAGATACTTGCTCAATCCTTTTGAGGCGGAGGAAGTAAAGCCGGCTCCTTTCCATGCACCGAATAGCTCAGGGCGGGACGGAATGAATGCAGGGTTTTTGACGTCTTTGGGACACATTGGAGAGCAAGTGACTTCGGCTTTACTTAGTTGCCTCGGAGTGTCTTCCATTAGGTATTAATGATACTACCTTAGTGCTCATTAGAAGAAAGAAAAGTCCACCCAGGCTACGATCGGCCAGGCAAATATCCACCTGACATTATAATAAGATCATTTATGAGTCTTTGGCATATAGGCTTAAACATGTACTCATCTATAATCTCGAGTTACTCAAAGTGCACATTCATACTAGGAGTGATCACAAACAATATTATGATAGCCCGTAGAGTATTACGACCTTAAAAAGGCGGCAAAGGGAAGCATGGTTTCTTAGCATTGAAAATGGATATATCAAGCTACGATCGTATAGAATGGCAATTTTTAAAGGTCGTTGCTGAAGCTTAGTTTTTCATCAAAGTTAGGTCGAATATTCAATTATTTGCGTTAGCCTTGTAGATACCATGTTCTTTAAAATTGGGAGGAGATTGGCCCTATTCTGGTAGGGGCTTATGCGAGGGGATCCCCTCTCTCCTGTGTTTATTGTGCGTGCGCGAGAGGACTCTCTTTGCATGCTTAACATGTTGGAGAAAGAGGTTATATTCAGTGTCAGGGTGGCTCGGGAGCACCCACAATCTCACCTTTTCTTCGACGATAAGTTACCTTTTACGTAGGCGAATGAGCAGGAGAGCCAGCACGTGGAAACGACCCGGCTATGGAAAAGGCCTCGGAGCGGAAAGTAGATTTTAAGAAATCCTCCTAACCTTCGACTCGGAAACACGTGGATAGGAGTGAGGCCACATCTTTATGTAACTGTTTAGGGCACTCGTGACATCTCACCATGAGAAGTATCTTATTCCGAGTTCTCGTTGGGAGGAATAAAATTTCTTTGCTTTTGATTATTTAAGAGAAAGATTCGCGACGAATCCAAAGGTGGAGTAAGAGATTTCTATCAAGAAACAGCAAAGGAAATTATCTTGAAGAGCCCCAATTAATCCAAATGATCGATCTTACATAGCAGGTGTGTTAAGTATACCCGTTTAAACAGCGGCGTGTTAGAAAAAAATTATGAAGTTATCTTTTAAGTGGGGATGTAAAACCCATTTGAAGAGGATCAGTGGACAAATGGGGAAAAATGCGCCTGGAGCCGTGGGTGGCATTTGGTTTGAAGGGATCCATCGAATGAACTATGCTCTCTTAGCTAACGGGCATGGCGTTTGCTTTTAAACTGACATCTTTAGCGGCCCAAAGGTGGCTAAAGCAAGAGTACTACGATTCAACTTTCCTTAATGCAAAACTCAAGGCAAACCCTAGCTATGTTTTTAGGAGTATCATGGAAGTGCAAAATCTCATTCATGCGGGCACGAAGTGGAGAATTGGTATAGGGGAAAAGGTGAGAATTTGGCAGGACCCTTGGCTTCCAGATTTACATAATCAGAGTATATAGAAACCTCGCACCTGGGGTTGAAGTTGCCATATTAAGCTCCCTCAGATTGGACCAACCAATTTGGGACGTGTGGGGCACTAAGCAGAAGATTCAATGATGGGATAGGCAACTAATTATGCATATTCCATAGCCTTAGAAGAAGCTTGATGATCAATGGTGTTGGGTAAGGGAAGACAAGGGCATACCTTTATCGAGAGTGGGTATAGAGCACTCATTTCTTGCCCTTAGCGCAGGACTCACTGCGCCACAACCACTGTAAACTAGATGAAGATATGGTCCCTTAACATCCCACCGAAGGTAAAAAATTTCCTATGGAGAGCATGTGCAAGCTTACTCCCCACGGTTGATAAGCTGTTTCAAAAATTAATCATTGCGGAGAATATTTGCCCGACATGCATGTGTAACCAAGAAGATACCCTCCATGTTCTATTTATATGTGCTGATAAAAAAAGGAATTAAAATGGAGTCATCTCCTTAGGTGTCGGGAAAATGGCTTGTTTAGTGATTGGTGGCGGGCATGGACTGGAATACGGCCCAGGAGTTCAAAGATTGGGCTGCGATGATCTGGCTGGCGCATCACGGGAGTAGCGCGTCACGAGTTATGGAGAAAACCATGCCTTCCGGTGGACCAGGTTAGTGTTTCGGCCTTATCTCTTTTACCGTCGATGGGACGACCAGGCATATCGAATTAAAGAAAGTAGGCCACGCTCTTACAAATAGGAAGAAATAGGGCCTCCTAAACATGGCTTTCTTAAGTGTAATTTTGATGCAACTATAGCCAGACAAAACCAGCGATGAGGTTCGAGCTACATTATCGTAATGTGAAGGCGAGTTGATGGGAGCAGAAGTGGAGCACAAGACGGGATCCGATAATGTACTAGAAGCGGAAAGGGCACAAGACAGGATCCGATAATGTAAGGGCACAAGACAAGATCCGATAATGTCTTAGAAGCGGAAGCCTTAAGCTGCCGAGAACCTCTATTATGGATAAAAGATAAAGGCCTTGCCAACATAATCTTAGTCGATTCTCGAGTTGCTAGTGAGGCTATCAATCGCCAATCTTCTATTCCTCATTTATTGATTACGATATTGCAAGGCGCATGTACCTCTTGAACAGCTTAAATGGTTGTGCGATTACTTTCACGAATAGATCGGCGAACCAAGCCGCTCACGAGCTAGCAAAGGTGGTTGTTTCTTTGTCTGATCTTGGAGAATGGAGTTGCACTCCTCCTCATTTTTTGAGTGATGTTATCCGCATGGATTTGTTTTGAATAAATACAATTTCCATTTGTCAAAAAAAAAAAAAAGGACGTAGCGTAGATATGATTTCCCAATAACCTCATAAAGAGAGTGAGTTAATTAATAGTTAATGGTTAAAGTTTGTTTTTTCCTAAAATAATAAAAAAATAAGTCATTTTGATTTTTTTATATTAAGAAAAAATATTTTTTCTTCAGTCTCTTCGTTTTAAATCAATGTTTATTTAATTAATTATATCAATGGTACAAACTTTAAAGTAAAATTTTTTTAAATCCTAATTATGTTCATATGAAAGACCTTAATCTATGTAAAAAAAGATCTTGTAAATTAAAAGCTTGTTTTACATAAATTAATATTTGTATTGATCATGTTACTTAGACAATTCAATCTTTCTAATACAATTCAATCACTCAAAGAAATATGAGACTCCAATTAATCACATTATTTCTTAAGAAATGAAATATTATATCCTAATAAATAAATGGATTACAATAAAATGAAAAAATAAATATATTTAAATATTACATAACACTATTTAATCTATATTAGCTATCTAACAAAAAAATTAGGCGTAATATTCACATATAATAATATTATTCTTAAACAATAAACAAATTTTGTGTACAAATATATATTTTTTTTAGTAGTAAAAAATTTAAAAGTATATTTCATCGCTAAATATGTATGTTTGCAACAAAAATTTGTATCACTAAATAGTAAAATATTATTTCCAAATTATATTATAAATAATTTATTCACAAAACATTCTTCTAGTCAATATGTTTTGCAACAAAATTTACCTTTTTCGTCTCTAAAACTATCTCATGGAACATATATTGAGACAATTTTTAAATTTTATTGCTAATAGATATATTTTGTGACGACTTATTTTTCTCATGTTTTAAAATTGTTGCTAAATAAATTTCTTTATAATTAGGTCATGGGACCTACATTGTTTACTCATAAAACAATTGAGGCATAACAAGTATGACATTGAAGAATACAAAAGTTTGAGCGGTGGTGGCAAAAATAGCCTAGTCTATCACTTGAAGTAACTACTAAGAATAGTTTCCCCAATACAAGATGGTCGATGAGTCCTATTTTTTCTTATTGTTCCTTCATTCTCCATCTTAGTTTTCTTGCGATAACCATCATTTCCATGTTGTGAGAAAATATTTCATGAGGTACTTCCTATTGATGGGCGGCTTTTGTGTGGGCTCTCATGAGCTTGATAGCCAATAGGCATTTCGAATGTGTGGTCAAACCTTGAATGGTCCCTCCCAGTTAGGAGACCATTTCCCAAATTTTGTCTTTATCGATGGACAGCACCACCTTCCAAACGAGGCTCCTTCTTTAAAATTCTTTCTTCGGACTCTCACTTGTTGTAGGCCCTAGCCACTTCTTTTTCTAGATCATGATGTGGTGAGTTCTTGTAATCTTTTCCCATCCAATGGCTCAAGTTCCATCATCGTGGCCTCCTTTGTATTCTTGAGGATTAAAGGCCATTATAATACGGATACTCTTAGAGAATGAACTATCACCTCCATTGGAAGCACTGCATCTTGTCCATATGTTAGAGAGTAAGGACTTACTCCTATATAATCTCTTTTAGAAGTTCTATAAGCCCATAAGGTCTGAGCTAAAATTATGTGCCAATCTCTAGGATTGTCCTCTAGCACCTATTTGCTTGAGCATAAAAGGGAGTAGATTTGATGAGTCGAATGCCATAGTCCTTAGAGAAATAAGTCATCTCATCCCCATTGGACATGGTTTCTTGTTCGGTTGTAATGGATTGAGGAACTCGAACTATGAATGATACATCCCTTGATGAATTGGATCACATCTTTTCTGCTCTGCTCTCTTGAGAGTATTGCCTCTACCCGTTTAGTAAAGTAGTGCGTAGCAACTAAAAGATGAAGTTGTGTCCCTTTGATGGTAGGTAAATTTTCCCAATTAAGTCAAGCCCATCTCACAAAAGCCATGGTTTTCACAATTCAGTGGAGTTCCACAGTAGGTATCCCTCTGTATCTTTGCCATATTTTTAAACTCTTGCCACCTTGGAATAATTAGTGCAATCCGCATTAGGATGGTTGGCAAAAATAGCCGTCTCTTGTCGGCCATCGCATTTTTATCCCGACTTGATGGGCTCCACAGACCCCTTCATGAATTTGCTTCATCACTTCCGTATTATGCAGAAGGATAGGAATTTGGCTGATAACCCATCGAGCGCTGCATGCGAGTTCCACTTAGTGGGACGAGTTACTGCTTGATTGAGCTTTCACCCTATGGGGGACCTGCCTATTAGGGTTTTCTAAATACTCTATGATCTTAATTCTCTAGTCTCCTATAACATTTGAATCTGTATTAATGACTTCTAATCTGATTCCCCTTTCATAAATTGAGGGGTGATTCTTCTTTCCTATCACAATGAGCTTATGAGTCAATTCTTTGCTCATCTTCACACCCGAGGCTACTTGTGCTAGCTCATCCGCTTCCTAATTAGATTCCCTAGGCACGTATTCAAAATCCACATAATGAAAAGAATCTAACAATTGAGTGGAAGTTAGTATAATAAGGAGCTAGCAATAAGTTGTTGCATATATATTCCCTTGTTTGTTGCCGAAGTATTAATTGAGAGTCCCCAATAATATGTACCTCTTGTGCTCCAAGTTCCATAAAGATCCCCAAGCCATTACAAGCCTCATATTTATGCTTGATTGTTTGGTGCATTTGAAGGCGAGTCGAGAAAGATAGAATTTAGCCTTTATCCCTTTTGGTGAAATGATTATTATCCCAGCTCCAGCAGATTTCTCCATGCTAGAGCCATCAAACTTAAGAATCCATGGCTAATTTATGTGGAAAATAGACCAAGGTGAACTCTGACAAAGCAAGGGACTATTTTCCGATTCGTCCAGTGATTAAGGGTCGGCTTAGCATGTATTTCATCAAGTCAGTTTGAGATACCACATACACTTGAGACTTGATCAAGTAATGTCTCAATTTCGTACATGTAAAGTATAAGGTCAAACACAACTTCTCAGTAGGTGTATACCTTGTCTCTGTTGAATTTAGGACTCTACTCAAATAGTAAACAACTTGCTCATGGCCTTCGACATTATTTTGTGTCAGAAGGCATCCTATAGACTCTTTTGCAGCTGATAGATAGAGTTTGAGTGGCCGACCCTTCAACGGTGGCATTAAAACAGGGGGTTTAGAAAGGTAACCTTTGATTTCATCAAAAGCTGTCTGGTGTTGTTTCTCCCATTTAAACTCTTCCACTTCTTTCAGCTTGATTAGGTAAGAAAATACCTTAGTCTTCCCTGCTAGATTAGTGATGAACCTCCTTAAAAAGTTCACTTGATCGAAGAACTTTTGAAGTTCTTTCTTATTTTGAGGAGCCTTGGCTGAAATGATGGCCTTGGCTTTGTTTTGATCAACTTCCACTCCTCTTTGATAAACTAGAAAGTCTAGAAAAATTCCGGCAGCTCCAAAGCACATTTGAGTAGATTGAGTTTTTGGATTGATGTAGTCTCATAATTTCAAAACTTTTCCTTTAATGATTCACATATTACGTAGCTTTCTTGGAATTTAACCACAATATCCTTCGATATAAATCTCCATGTGGTGGCTAGCAATATCATGAAAGATTAGCCTTCATAGCCCTTTGGTAAGTTGCACCGGCATTCTTCAAACCGAAAGGCATGACCAGCCATTCAAACGTTCCTAAGGAACGGGACATCGAGAGAGCGGAGTCTTAGATATATCATCAACAGCTATTATGATTTGGTTACACGAGAAGCGATCCATGAAAGGACTGATAATTCATTATTTTCGGTAGAATCAATTAACATGTCAACAATAGGTATTACATACATATCTTTAGGAGTGACAACATTTAAATCCCTAAAGTCTACACAAACTCTAAGTTTCCCATTCTTTTTCATCATAGGGATAATATTTGCTAACCACTGCACATACCTCGTAGGTTTGATGAATTTAGCCTTCAAAAGATTCTCAATCTCCTCTTTCACCTTCAACTCTACCTCCTTGGACATTAACTACAAGTAGTTTGTTAGAAAGGGGTCAAATGCAGCTTGATAGGCGACGGTGTTCTGAGCTTACCATTCAATCTTGGCATATTCGTATTCGAGCAAACGGTCTTTCAATTCCTATAGTGTTGCAATAATCCCGCTTCTTTGAAGTCAAAGATAGCAAAGGCAGATATAGGTAATCCTCGCTCTTCCACGGTGCGAGTTCACTTCCTCCATAGGGTTGGCCAGACTTGGTTGCGTGTCTTTCAACTTAAGAGGGCTTGCTCCGAATCCTCCATCTTTTATTTCTTCATCTTCTTCACATACGGATCTTCAAAAATTATCACCATTACAGGTGATACGGAGGTGCTCTTCTTTAATCATTTCCATAGTCCATTTGCACTTTCATTTTGAATATAGTAGTTGTTACTCACGCCTTTCTTCTTGAGAGTAATCGGTCATCATTGATCTCCTCGATGATTGGGCCTTTCATCGACACATAAGGCTCATTAGTCACCTTTAAGTTTGGCCGCCTCCTTTTCGAATTTCTATAGTACCCTTCCGGTCCATATGCTCTTCTTGGGATCCCCATCTTCTTACGCTGAAGTAGACGGTAAGTTCAGATTCTTGATCATAATACATGGCTTCCACAAAGCCTATAAATGCCTGAAGGGTTGTTTATTTGCCTGCACCACTTCCACTTCATTACCTTTCCAAGACAGTAGGAATGCATTAAAGAGAGAGACTGACACACACCCGATTGGCATGAATCCAATCCCTCACAACAAAATGTTTAGTAATTTGCGTGGGAGTCTATCCTGCAAAGGAAAAATAGTGCAGTTTTGTTGCCAATGGTGATATCTATTGGTGGTATCCCCAGGGTCTTTGATACTTCTCCAGTAAAGGCAGACACAACCACCTTTGTTTCTATCATATCATTAATGCACCTTCCTAGAGCTCTTAACATTCTCAATGGCATTACATTTACCATCGATCGGTGTATCGGTACCTTGAATGTAGGTCTACCATTAGAGATGGGCTCTTCTGCGTGATCAGACTTTATGTCATCGTCGTTTTCCCGGAGGGTTTCTCAAATTATCACCTTACGGGGGTCAGCGTTCTTGAGAGGATTCTATGGTAACTCCAGTGGCCCCATAACCCTCATGATTGGGTTTATCTAAAATCTTGGATATTCCTCTGTTTTTTCAACTTGAAATTGGTAACGTCTTCAGAAAGCAGTTAGAATAATTTAAAGAAATAGGATTCACTATCAATTTTAAGACTCCCAGATCATCATCTACTTTAAATCATTGTTTCCAGTCTCATTAAACATCAGAGCTTTGTTTTCAGTGGAGCGTTCATTCATGGCTAATCATCATGAGACTTTGCTTTTGTTCTGATATCGTGAGATGCCTTATTAGCCCTGCACCTCGCATCTCCATACAGATGTGGGCTAACACTAAGAAGTACCATGTTTTACACATTGCCTTTGCAGGAAAACCATAGGAGAGGAATGATGGAGCCTCATAGGCTTTTCCTTCTCTGCAACCTCCTTCCTTCGAGAACTGGGTCTACTTCTTAGAAAAACTGGCCTGGTTGGAGAAACATGTCTTTCCCCTGCCAGATTCCTTGGAGAAGTGAAGTTGTATGTAATCTTCTTTTTTGAGGAAAAGAATCTACCTCTTGGAGAGGTGAAGTTGTCCTTGACAAACTTCATTTTGTACCTTGAAGAAATGAGTCCACCTTTTGGAAACATAGGCATGAGGGGATAAACATGTCTTTCACCTTTCCTTCTTAAATTGGCTTTCCCTACTTGATCTTATCATTTAGAGGTGAACTTACCCTTTGGGAAAAAGCTCGTTTTCTTGAGGAACATGCTTTAAACACACTGCGTCATTCTCCTTGAAATGAACTTACCTAAGAGAGTGGGCCTTTACTGACCTTTTCTCTTGGGGGAACAAGTGTACAGGGAATTTGTCTTGCCTTTGGTGAAAGTTTCCTTCCTTTTCTTAGAATCGGTTATGTTGTTATGTTTCTGCTATATCCCCTTGATGAATTTCTCTCCCTGATGGAGGATCTGTCTATTGCAACCCATTCATTTTCAGCCAGATCAACCTGAACCATACAATATTTAAGGACCTATACCTTTCCTGGAGAGAGTTTTCCCTCATTCTAGGGTTCTATCAATGCTCATATATCGAAGCTAGTAGTGTTGAGTGAGGTCACTGGTGGGAAAGGACCCTCATTGATTGCCATAGCCTCTTTTTATTAAAGGAACTTGAATATCCCTTTGTTGATCTTGTATTATGAAAACGTTAAACTAGTATTGAATTGATATGGTTCCATGGTTGCCGGTACTTCTAGTAGCATTTTCACTCGAATTAAAATATGTTTGGGATCTGATGGTCTCTGGAAGATAGATTGAATTTTTCTTTACTAGAAATTAATCTTATCTGGTCTTATACTCGATAACTGTTTGTTGACATTGGATGGACACCATAGCTGCAATGAAGTAACTCATTAACATAATCAAGCTGTGATAAACTAATAAGATAAAGTTAAACTATGATTTTAATAATGTTGTGATTCAAAATCTTCTATCTTAACTAATATTTGTTTTCTTGGGTCCCTCTCATTTGGGTTCAAAAGAACCCTTATGATCGATAACAAAAGAGAATTGATTTTCGAAAATAACAATGCCATGAAAAAATAAAGATAGTTCAAGGTTTAGAGGCTAAGAACCCTTTGGTTCTTGTTTTTAAAATTAATTTTTTGGCTAAAAACAGGAAGCGCCAAAAAACATGTTTGATTTTTTTAATTTTTTATTTTAATTCAGAAAACATAAAATATAAGAAAAGCATAAATTTAAAGACAAAAGAACAAATATTGAAATTTTGTTATTAAATTCTCATATTTTTTAAAACGTTCTCAAGAACTACAGGGGCTTTGTGCCAAAATCCTGTTTTGGCAAGTTCGGCATTATATTTTCAAATCCAATCCGTATTTGTTGCTCTGGGTCAACTGACTCTATCTACCCTTAGAAATGTTTTTCAAAATATCAAGAAGAAAAATGATCTTCAAGACATATAAAAGCAAAAGCATAGGGCTGTTTAGAGAAAGCGGTTCAAAAAAAACGGTTCTAAATGTTGCCGACTTCCGACGACCAAATTACCATTATTTTTATAAATTTTTATGATAACAAATATAGAAAAATAATGATTTTAAGTTTTAATATTCGTATAAAAGCTCGACTTATATTAATTGATGAGGTAGAGCTGTCGCAGGCAGAAACAAGCTAATACACAATAAATATTACAGTCATCTTGGTGCTCTTTGAGTTGACGGTTTGGCTGAATCAGAATTTTGTGGACTCAATTATCCAGTCTGAACAAAGTTCCATTCAAGTATGTTGGAATAACATGATTGAAGATTGACTCTTAGTACCATCCAGCCAATAATCATTTCATAACCAACTTTTGCTCCCTTCACATTTGTCCAAGCAGTTTGTCATACTATGATTTGCTTTCAAACTCTACCGGGAACTCTTTGATCTTTATCACACGCTAAGGGATGACAATGGCGCGATTGGGACTCATAATCCCGAGTGTTTGCATTTAAATAATCTCCCCTGTTTGTTAAATTTAAGAAATTGATGAGATTAGTTTTTCAGATAGCGTTATGAAGAATTCTTATACTGACCTTATTGAAAAATATTTTGGGTTTTAATTGGTACTAATATTGGATTTTCTTTTTATTATCATTAAATTAAATATATGTTTCTCCACAAATAAACTTCAAGCCATAAAATTTCTATAAAAAAGAATTTTCCATTTTTATTTAATTATTATTAATTATAATAAAATATAAAATCATATTATATAAATTTAATTACTAATTTTAATATAATCAGGGACCTTGACTTGTAATAATGCTCGAGCCTCACTCAGCTAGTCTGTGTTTGAGGAAGAAAGCTCGAGCAAGACCAAACTCTATTCACAGGTTTCCAAACCATACCGTTCAGTAAAGGACGATGAGAAAGAAGCTCGAAAAAACGCGAGCCTATACCATCTAATTGGCAAAACCAAACGTGGAGGGTTTTAAACTAACTGTCAGGTAACAAGGTAAAAATCGTCAGCCAAAGACCTTAATTAAAATGACCACCATCTTATCATCATTAACTCATTTTATTTTTTGAGTACAATAACATAATCATCTTGAGGGTGATAAGTGGCGTCTTCATTAGACCCTCAATGAGGAATGAAATTTTTTTTTTGAGTTAAATGGGGGTGTCTTGGCGGATCGTGCACCTTTGGGAGAATCTATTTGAACCGCTGATGAACTCTCAAGGATCATTTATCCTATCTGAGAACACATGCATTCCCCTGGAGCTCAGACTGAGGTGCTGGTTGAAACCAGGTCTAACCATCAAGATTCAAAATGATGGTTTGAGATATTCCCGTGTCCTGTTGCGGCATCTAATATTATTTCTGCACGGTAAGGGTTGGATCCTGTGTTGGATGAGATTGGGGGCTGTCACCGAAATCGCCGCAAAACAATTTTCAAAGAATTTGTCTTCAGAATCATTTCAAAGAAGCAAATTGTTAACGATTCCGAAGAATGCATTTTATGAAGGTTGGGTGACTTTATTTAAAATGAAGAACGGTGGTGGTCTGATCCGCAGTGTTACCAATCATTTAACAATCTTCATATGTTGTATATTTCAGTCATTTTATTTTAAACTAAACACTTTTGATGTTATCGATTTACCTTCGACCACGTTACTATTCAGCATGAACGATATTTTTGCTTGTTGTGTTGGACCGATGGTTTGTTTAATATTCACGATCTGGATTCAGGTTAAACGAGTGTTAACATACCAAGTATTTATGTAATTGGGCCGATAGAATGGTTGATCACTCCCTAACTGGATTGTGGCGCACTGGTTTAGAAGCCGACCATTAATACCTCAATATTGTTGTTTGTTGAAACCTCATTTTCGGAAGTTGGATGGCTGGCCCAGCGTTCCATTTACCAGTTCTCAGCTTTCAGTATGGTTGGTAAAAAAAGATTCTAAAACCAATTTCAATCTGTTCAGGTGACGAATGAATTCAAACCGAAGATCATGAACATTGGAAAGAAAAATATATGCATGAAGATGAACATTAGTACAACCAACGGGGCATCCCTAGTGTAAAACAGTAGATTTCTTCACGTTAGTAAATTAATTCGCACCGATGAGTCTCTATCACGGAGTTCTTTGATCCTTCACCACAGGGTTAGAGTCTTATGCCCTCCTCATTCTTACCCTTGCTCACAATTTTCATCATCAGTTCTTATTTCCAGTCAATCTCATATAAATCTATGCCTAATATTCATTACCTCACTTTAAATTACCCCTCTCTGTTTTGCACTATTCAACCGGCCTTTCCATCGCCCGAGCATAATGCAGATGGCTCTGCTCTTTAATGGAGGCAGCCAGTTTTGAGGCAACCCGCTGTGCCCCATAAACCAGGAAATTACATGGAATATCACTCTTCTTTCTTACCATAGTTTTGGAATTATGGCTAAAGGTGGTCTAGCTGGACATTATGGCTTCGTATAAGGATGCTCAGCCAGTTGATTAGGGAGATTAAAATACAAGAGAAAAGGCGTCAAAAAATATGTTCTTTCCCCTTGGAGGCATACCACATACCGCTCACCTGCCAGTCTCTATACAGGATATTGGATCACTATTAATTCATCCTTTATCTCATCTTACTCATGGATTGATCTTGGAAGAAGTACTTGTTGATCTGCCAACCCCAGCGACCGTGGAGTGGCCGGGTTGGTGGCGATCGTACTCGAAGCCCTCTGCACCGCAAATCCATACTGTTGCCGTTTGATAGAACGTTTTTGAACGTAGTACTAACAAATTACCATTTAATGACGCAGGTTCTGATACCACTATGTTTCATCATATATTGCGATGCAGGCAACTCGCAACACGCCGAACAATTTTCTTGGCAACCAATCAAACTCCGTTACCAGGAAGCCGAGTACGGACGAAGGTTTGGTTGCCACGACGCAGAGGGGAAGCACAGCCTCGCTGGGACGGCCCCAGCCAAGGCTTGTGAAGCCTGGCACCCGAAGAAGAGGGTGCGCACAAATAAGCAGCTCCCACGGTGCCTGCTCCGGATCGCGCGGATGGTTGCCGCCGCATAACTGAACCTTCAAACTTATAATTTGAAGGATTAATTCTGACAAAACTGCCCGGCTCATTCGGCGAGTACGCCACAACCTCATTAACTGCCGGAACAATTCTTTCACGGACCAATTCAGGCTGAGAAAAGAGTGTTTTGGTTCATGGCGACCCAGTCAGCTAAGTGGTTATTCGTCGAGCCCAGCCTTATGTCAGGGATCTTGGTTTCGTCGAAACTTCCTCCTTGTGTGGGTTGTCGTGCTTCCAGATCCACAGACTCCAGGATCTCAAACTTCCGACTATCAAGTGATCTAAATGAATCCGATCGTTTGGAACTAAAGTCTTTACCACCCTATTATTCCCAGTTTGATTTGCCATCATGCGCTCTTATATTATACGTGTGTTTAAATAAAAGAGCTTCCATGAAATATAAATTTTATGCTGTCACGATTTATACTTATATTATAATATCTGTTATATTTAAAAATAAAAATAATTATTTTTCCCATAAATTTATTATCATAAAGAAATGATAAAAATGAGAAAATAATTTTTTAATTTTAATCTTTTATAAAACAGACTTTGTAGCTAGGTTGACAGAGGTAATAACAAACAGTACAAATTGAACAATATTAGTGGTATTATTTTAGAATGATTGTGGAAAACATGTTTGCAAGTCATCTTACAATTTTTTGTTGACAAAGATTTGAAATAACATGTTTAAATTTTATCAGGATTCAATATCCAATCTCAGATTCTGTTTGAATTTAAAGGAGCAGAAAAGGAGGAAATATCGGATATATGGGCCGAGTGTACAAAGGAAGGCTGAGTGCTGGTTATGCAAAAAAAAAAATTAAAAAATGATGAAATATCACCGAAATATCGCTATTTATAAAAGACCGAAATATCACGCCACGGAGTGGAAATGGTCAAAATCTGCCAAAAATCGGTTTCTTTTATTGCTTCTGACGAGATTCACACTCTAAATTCATCTCCGACTATCCAACGGTCCAGATTTCAATTTTAATGAATCTAATCATATTTTTAATAATTTATTTTTAATATCTATAAATAATTTATTTAAAATCCATGCCCATCACAAATTTTTTGAGGAGGCTCACTCACACAATATATAACCTATTAGGTATGAATTAACATAGTAATGAAGAAAAGAAAATTTAGCTTCAAGAAAGGAAGGATTTATTGTGAAATAAGGCGCATTTTGAGAGAGACATGCAATGTAGAGATAATTTTAAAATCGTACATAATCTTTAGAACTATATCACCCAATATAATTAATAATGATTCATTCAGAATATAATGAGAATATTTTGTACTCTAACACAAAATGAGCAAAAAATATTAGATATGACAAAACATTCTCATTTTTATTATAATATTGTTTTATATGTCAACTGCTTTTCATTAGTGGATAGTGGTTTTAAAGCTTTTAAATTGGATTATATTTAATTTTTTTTGCATGTAGGCTCTTGAGAAATTAATTTTCATTTAGCCAAGCCGTGCGAAGCAAAGTTATTTGCAGTTCAAGGCACAATTGGTTTGCATATAAAAGAAGTGAGTATTAAGAAGTTGTGGATTTTTTTTTGTTATTGCAACTTTGTTTATGAAATGTTGTTATTCAAGAAATACAAGTTCTCTAGTTTATGATTAAAAAATAAAATTTGAGTATGGATTATACATTTTTTTTCATTTGTAATGGATTGAGTGCAATAATTCAAATCGGTCGTGATTCTAAGCAATAATGCTTGCTGTGAAACTGAAATTTTAAATAGATTTATAACAATGATTGTTATTTTTATTTTTGAATCTATAGTCCAAATGATCTGACAAATTCAAAATGAAATGAATTTCATTTTTATTTCCATTTTTATTCAATAACATAAATATTATCTTAGAAAAGAAGCAAAAAGATTCTAAAAGAAAAGGAAAAGAGTAATTTCTTTTATGTCAACCTAAAGGACGAAAGGAAAGGATCAGGATATTGGCATTTGATTGAGAATATGGAGGCAGACCTCAAAAACTTTGATGGTAATTGGAAGGTATCCATGAGAGCCCGGATTACACTGGATGTCACGAAGCCCCTGAAGAGAAAAAAAAAAAATGTGAAGATCAAGAGGTGGGAGTAGAAATGAATTAAATAACTTTAAAATGAGAGTTCCTGCCTTCTCTACATATTTCTTGTGGCCGATAATGCCGAACATTGGTGCGAAAGATTCTTATGCTACGTAAAGGATCCGAATGTGAGTCATCTGGCATGGATCAGGCCCGGGGCAAACAAGCTGCAATTTGAACATCGGGAACGGTGGCTCCGTATCCCACCAGATAGTTACATCGGAAGGGGCTAATCAACAGCGATGGAAAAAGGAAAGGAACTGCAAGTACAGGAGAAAGGTTAAAGTGGGCAGATGGGAACCACGAACCGTAAGGCTTCCGTTAATTATGACAATCAGGCTATTAAAACAAGGCCAGGCTACAACTTAGACACCGTTATGGAATTATGCAACCAACACTCATTGGCACAGTGAGGGATGTTGAAAGAATTGGCTTGATTCTAATATCCATCTTGAGGTCATATATATATAATATTACAAACTAAAAGTCCGCTACGCTTATGCATAAGCCATAAATATGGCTATAATATGGCAATTATAAATTATCGGACCAAACTGGTTATAAATATGGCTATAATATGGCAATTATAAATTATTAATTAAATCAGAACATGGTTATTCTAAAAATAGAAGATTAGATATTCTAGTATAATCTAATAATTTCAAGTCGACATGGAGATTCAAATGCCCAACTTGCCGTTAGATACGTTAGTAAACTTGGCGCTGCCAAGAGCCTGGTGAAGATGTCGGCAAGCTGATCTTCAGTAGACACATGAGACGTAGAAATAATAATCGTCACTAATGGCATCACGCACATAATGACAATCAACTTCAATATGCTTGGTACGCCATGGAAGACAGATTTCGAGCAATGTAGACGGTCACTTACTATCACGATAAGCGCATGGCCATAATGTGACACCCAAACCACAAGCTTGAGCCATTTCAACTCGGGCGGACGTGGCGCATGGAATCATACCCGCCAAGACCGATACCGCGGCGTTGTTTCAGTCATCCAAGAAATCGGAGAAGATCTAAGAAACACTATCCAACCGCAAGAGACCGTTTAGCCAGCTGGACACGAGTCTAACTGGAATCGCGAGACCAACCCGTCGAGATAACTCACACCAGAGCGAAGAAGAATGCCTGACCGACACTTTTTAAGCAAATAAACCGTACGAAGCGCCGCATCCCAATGATCTTAACGAGGGTGTTGCATAAACTGAGCCAAGATATGAACTGTATAAACCAAGTCAGGACGGGTGGAGGTTAAGTAAATGAGACGACCCACAAGTCGTCTATACCTTCAGATAGGCGTAGCGCCTTTGGCGAGCCAATGTGTGATTCCGCCCATGGGAGTTTCAACGGACAAGACCCCAATAAGCCAGCTTTCAAAGAATAATATCAAGAGTGTATTGCTGACACAAGAAGATGCCCTCCGACTACGAAAGCAACCTCAATAATTAAGAAAATACTTCAAGGCACCCAAATCTTTCACATGGAAACACTGTGCAAATAGGTCTGAAATGGTCAACAACTGAAGCATCATTACTTAAATAATGAGACTAATAACATACAGAACATTAAGCACCGATCCCCGACAGAGTAAACAGAGAATAATCCGAATAAGACTCGAAGGAAACCATAAGTCTTCAAAGAAGCAACGAACTTAGCATACCAAAGACAATGAGCCCGGTCGTAGACCATACAAAGACTTCTTGAGATGACACACTAAACCAGGAGTGCGAACGTTGAAGCCAGGAGGAAGTTTCATGTAAACTTCTTCATCAAGATCACCATGAAGAAACGCATTATGAACATCCATCTGATGCAAAACCCAATTCTTGACCACTGCAACTGCTAAGAAGGCACGAACAGTGACCATTTTCGCAACTGGAGCAAAAGTTTCATTATAATCAACCCCTAACTTGATGATTGCCAAAATAACCATAATGGTTTCCAAGACGCCTACTGGCCTATACCGCATGATATTTGGATTTTGTATACCCATTTAGAACCAAGAGCCTTTTATGAGGAGGTAAAACCGCTATGTCCCAAAGCATAGCTTCTAAAGGTGAATTTCTTTTCTGCATAGCCTCGCACCAACCTTCATCTTGCATAGCTTCTTTAAAAGAACGAGGTTCAATGCCTTCAGTGATAGCTACAAGAAAAACACGGTGTCGTGGAGAAAACTTATTACAATTCACATAATGTGCTATAGGATAAGGAGTACCTGAGGAGCTAGTAGAAGACGATGAACACTCAGATGGACTCGAAGATTGTACAGTGTGGGTAACAAAGTCACGAAGAAGAACGGAGGGACGCTTATCCCGCAACCCGCGCCCTAAGTCACCTGGCAGGGAGGTGAGGAGACAAGGCAAGGCACAGTATGCATAGGATCCAAAGACAATCTCATCCACCGTGTGGGCCGTATGATCATCCACCAAAGCAGACTCCAAGTCTTCCAAAAAATCAACATCAATCCTCGCATTAGAATCAGGTGGCGACGAGGATTTGTTTTGAATAAATACAATTTCCATTTGTCAAAAAAAAAAAAAAGGACGTAGCGTAGATATGATTTCCCAATAACCTCATAAAGAGAGTGAGTTAATTAATAGTTAATGGTTAAAGTTTGTTTTTTCCTAAAATAATAAAAAAATAAGTCATTTGATTTTTTTTATAATTAAGAAAAAAATATTTTTCTTAGTGTATTACGATTTTAAATCAATGTTATTTAATTTCATTATATCAATGGTATTAACTTTAAAGTAAATTTTTTTAAATCCTAATTATAAATTATATGAAAGGTCTTAATCTATGAAAAAGATCTTGTAAATTAAAAGCTTGTTTTACATAAATTAATATTTATTGACTGTGTTATAGACAATTCAATCTTTCTAATGCAATTCAATCACCAAAGAAATATGACTCAATTAATACGTATTTCCAAGAATGAAATATTATATCCTAATAAATAAAATGGATTGTAAATGAAAAATAAATATATTTAAATATTACATAACACTATTTAATCTATATTAATTCAATATCTAAATAAAAATTAGACATAATATTCATATACAATATTATTCTTAAACAATAAACAAATTTTGTGTTCAAATATATATATATATAGAAGATATATATATATATATATATATATATATATATATATATATATATATATATATATATATATATATATATATATTAGTAGTAAAAATTTAAAAGTATATTTCATCGCAAATTATAAAGGGATGTTTTGCAAATAAAACTTGTATCACTAAATATCAAATATTGTTCCAAATTATATTGAGTAAATAATTTTATTCACAAAACATTCTTCTAGTCATATATTGCAAAACAGTACCAGATTTTCATCTTCAAAATCATCTCATATAGAAATGATATTGAGACAATTTTTTAAATTCTATTGCTAATAGATATATTTTGTGATTGCAACTTTATTTTTTCTCTATGTTGAAAATTGTTATAACATTATTTTTCTTATGGGTCACATGGAACTTATATTGTTTACTATCTCATAAAACAATTGAGGGCTTAACAAGTATGACATTGAGGAATACAAATGTTTGGAGCAAAGTGGAGGGCAAATAGCCTAGCTCCATCACCCAAAGTAACTACTAAGAATAGTTTCCTAATACAAAAATGGTCAATGAGACCTATTTTTTTCTTGTTATTCCTTCATTCTCCATCTTAGTTTTTCTTGCAGTAACCATCATTTCATGTTAGAGAAAGTATTTCATGAGGTATTTACGATGAACCTTTGTGTGGCTCTCCCTTCAAGGCTTGATAGCCACAGGTGCCTGACAATAGTTGGTCAAACTTTGAATGGTCCCTCCCGCTTAGAGACTATTTGTAATTTGTCTTTAGCATCGATGGACAACACCACCTTTCAAAATGAGCTCCTTCTTCAAAATTCCTTTCTTTCTAATTACTTGTTATGTGCCCTAGCCACCTTCTTTCTAGGATCATGATGTATCAAGGCTGTAATCTTTTCCCATCCACTGACTCAAGTTCCATCATCATGGCCTCACCGTATTCTTGAGGATTAAGGCCATTATGTCTGGATACTCTTAGAGAATGAACTATCACCTCCATTGCAGCTAATCGTGATCTGGTCTCCATATGTTAGAGAGTAAGGACTTACTCCTATAGAATATCTTTGTAGTTCTATAGTTTCGTAAGGTCTGAGATAAAAATTATGTGTCAATTCATAGGATTGTCTCTAGCATCTTCACCTGGAGGCTTTATGAACACCTTTATTAGAAGCTTCAGTTCGCTATTGCTTGACATAAAAGGGAGTAGATTTGATGAGTTGAATGCCATAGTCCTTAGCGAAATAAGTCATTCATCCCTATCAACATGGTTTCGGGTCGGGTTGTAGCGGATTGAGTGACTCCAAACCTATGAATGATCCGTCTCTTTGATGAATTGATCATATCTTCGTCAGCGCTCTTCAAGAGTATTGCCTCTACCCATTTGCAAAGTAGTTTAGAAACTAAGATAAGTCGTGGTCCTTCGATGAAGCCGGCAAATTTTCCCACTTAAGTCCATGGCCCAATCCTAAAAAGCCATGGTTTCACAATTGAGTGGAGCCTCCACAAAGAGGTATCCTCATATGTCGCCATATTTTTAAACTCCCGCCAACCCTGGAATACCTCGATGCAATCATCGTAGGATGATTGGCCAAAATAGCCATGTCTCTTAATCACGTAGGATTTCACCTACTATTAAGGCCCGAGTCCATCATCATCTATACTGCCTATCGATCCAAACTCAATAGCCTCCAAAATTGTTCTTCCAAGCTAGGAACCGTTCCTTCCTTCACTTTATCTAACCCATGGAAACTCCTTTGATTTCCACAAGTACATCAATGAGATGCCTCTATTAGCTTCTTCTTTGCCTTGCACCTCCCTTCTAGGTCTCTGGGATAGCTTGGGGGAAATTCTTGTGTTTTACCACATGCCACCTTACCAGGAGAAACCTTATAGGAGGAATGTGGATAGAATCTCAGGGCTTTTCTTTCTCTCGCAACTCCTCCCTTCGAACTGGTCTACTTAGAAAACTCGGCCCGGGCCGAGAAACATGTCTTTCCCCGCGCATTCCTCGAGAAGGTTGTCCAGACTTTTCTTTTTGAGGAAAAGAATCTACCTCTTGGAGAGGTGAAGTTGTCCTTGACAAACTTCATTTTGTACCTTGAAGAAATGAGTCCACCTTTTGGAAACATAGGCATGAGGGGATAAACATGTCTTTCCCCTGCCTTTTTCCTTATAGAATTGACTTTCCAATCTTATCATTTAGAGGAGGAACTGCCCTTTAGGAAAAGCCTGCTTTCTTTGGAGGAACATGCTTTAAACCTGCCTGTTATCTCTCCCTTGGGAGTCGAACTTACCCCAAGGAGGAGGGCCTTTCTACAACCTTTTCTCTCAAGGGGAAATAAATCTTTCCGTGAATTTATTCGCTTTTAGCAAAAAGTTTTTCAGAGAATCGGTTATGTTGTTATGTTTCCTCGCTATATTCCTTCAATGAATTTCTCCCGATGGAGGATCTTATACAAACCGCAACTCATTCATTTTTCAACCGGGATCAACACGTAACCATACAATATTTAAGGACCTATACCTTTCCCGTGAGAGCTTTCCTCATTCTAGGGTTCTATCAATGCTCGGGATATCGCTTAGTAGTGTTGGATGAGGTCATCGTGGAAAGGACTCTCATTGATTCATAGCTCTTTTTTGTCAAGGAACTTGGAATATCCCTTTAAGTTGATCTTGTCCCGTATGACATTTCAAACCCAATATGCATTAGGTATGGTTCCATGAATTGTGGTACTTACAAGAAGCATTTCCTGGCTCGCCCTGCTAGTGATCCAATGGTCTCTAGGCAATAGTGAAAGGTAAATGAATTTTTCACTAGGAAATCAAATATTTTCTCGCCTTCGCTACTCCGGGAGCATAACTCATTTATTGAAGCATTGATTAAGCTTATAGCTTTAACAAGAAAATAGAAGAGTAACTCACGAGCATAATCTAAGCTATATTAGATAAACTAAACAATAATAAGAACCATTTTTAATGTCGTTGACATTCAAAATTCTACATGTTTAACTAATATTTGTTTTTCTTGGTCCTGCCATTTAGGTTCCAAAAGAACCCTTATGATCGATAACAAAGAAAATTGATTTTTCTCGAAAATAACAATGCCATGAAAAAATAAAAAGAAGACTAGTTTCAAAGAGTTTTAGAGGCTAAGAGCTCTTCTTGTTTTTAAAAATTAATTTCTGGCCTAAAAACAAGGAAACATAAAAACATGTTTGATTTTTTATTTTTTATTTTTGTTCTGGAAAACACAAAAATATAGAAACACTCAATTTAAAAGATAAAAACAATGTTGAGAGAACACTGACATTGCATTCTCTATATTTTAAAAAACGGTTCTCAAGAACCGGAAGCACACAGACGCAAATCTACCATTTTGTAAAGTTCAAACATTATTTTCAAATCCTTGTCCGTATTTGTTATTACCGGGTCATTGACTCTGTCTACCTATGAAGTCATTTCAAAATATCAAAGAAAGAAAATAGTCTTGAACGCCATAAAGAAAACAAAAAGTTTCATAGGCTGTTGAGAAAGCGTTTAAAAAACAGTTCTAAATGATGACTTTCAAACGTGGCTCTAATTACAAACTATTTTATAATTTTTATGATAACCAAATATAGAAAAATAATGATTTTTAGATTTTTAATATTTTTTTAAAAACAAACTTTATAGCTAAGTTGATGGAGGTAAAGACATATAGAGCAAAACAATATAATACAATATTAATGCAAATCATCTTGTAATTTTCGTTGACAAGGATTTGAAAACAGATCGAATTTTGTCGTGACTCACTATCCAATCTAGACAAGATTCCATTTCATGCATGTTTGAATTAGCATGGGTAAGATTGAACTTAAATTTTATCCAATAAATAATCATTTCGTCATTAACTTTTAATCCACTCTACATTTTATCCTAATAATAGTTTGTCCTTTTGTACTTGACTTCTTTAAACTCTTCACAAGGCTCTTGCAATCTTCATCCACACTAGAGATGACAATGGCATCGTGGACCTATCCTAACTCACTGTTTATTTAAAATAATCTCTTATATTCGCTTTCTATTTAAAAATTTAAATGAGGTAAAGACACGATGACTAAGCATGGAAAATTCTACCGACCTTATTTAGCTCTTATTTTTAGGCTTATTTATTTTTAATATTTGATTCTTTCTTTTTTATTATATTAAAATTAATATATTTCATACAAAAATAAACTATTATAAATTTCTATAAAAAAATTTCTACATTTTATTTATTTATTATTATTTATAATAAAATATAAAATAAAATAACTATATAATTTATTTTTATTTTTACATAATCAGGATATGACATAATAATGCCTAAACTTCACTTAAACTCGTCCGTGTTTGGGAAAAACTCAAACCCGATAAAAACTCTATTATATTCAAACTATACCCGCTCTATTAAGGGTGGAGTGAGAAGGAAACCCAAAAACATGACTTATGCTCATCCCTAATTGTAAAACTGAACTCCAGGAGGATTTTTAAAAGCCATTAATCAAATTAACAAGGTAAAAAAATCCCCCAATCAATACAACTAATTAAATGACACCATCATATCATCATTAATATTTTATTTTTTTTAAATTTAACCAACTTACTTAGCATCATCTGTAGAGGTGATAGTGTAGTCTTCAGTGGGGCCTCCAATAGAGATGAAAACTTTTTATTTATTTTTTTTTTTCAGGTCATGAGGTGTCTTGGGCGGATCCGTGCACACACGGAAGAATCCTCGTTTGAACCATGATAGACTATAAGGATGGTAAATCTCTACCACATAACACAACTGCATTCACAGAGCTCGAACTCGAGACCTTTGGTTGAAATAGGAGAGACCACAACCATCTGACCTAAATGTTTGATGGTTTGAGATGAACACATTAATCCCCTTATTTTTGGCATCTAATATTATTTCACTGCCGAGGTAGGAGTTGGATCACAGTGGTGGATGAGGTTGAGGGCTGTCTACAAAATATTATAAACCGATTTTTAAAATTTGTCTTCCAAAATCATTTTCAAAAACAATTAGTAAACAGACCCGAAGAAGTCATTTTGTAGTTTGGTGACCCATTTAAATAGAAGACCCAAGTGGTGAGTCACGATCCACGTGTGCTAATTCATTTAAACAAATGTACATGTAATTTGTATATTTCTAAATTATTTTATTTTAAAACTAAACCACTTTTGAAATGTTAATAATTTCATAGACACGTTTTTTTATTCTAACTTATGTATTACATTAGTACAGGGTACTGGTTGTTTAATGTCCCAATCCAGATTCCAGTTAGGCAAATTATTAACATATAAAAAAGTATTTAATATTGATAATCAGAAATGGACAAATCTATCTAACTGGAGTAATGGCACACCGGTTTAAAGGCAAACTAATTAATATATCAATATTATTTGTTGTTGAATAATTTGAAGTGGATAAAGTATGTTTAGTTCAATTTACTACGTTATAAATGTTACCTAGTTGTCAAAAATTTAAACACCTAAACTCTGTTCAGTGACAAATGACCAAAATAAGATGTGAACGCGGGAAAAGCAAGGCGCCGTATGCGCTGAAGATGAACGTGTTAAACAAGCGAGGCATCCCTGATGTAAAAACGAAAGTGATTTCTTCACATTAAATTAATTCATACCTGATAGTCTCTATCACAGGATTCTTGCAATCTTCTACCACAAGGTTTAGATATATGTTTATAAATTCCCCATATACTCTTGCTCACAATTTTTCATCCATCGGAGCAAATAAACAATCGTATAGCCTCTAATGGCACACCAATATATTATTCTCTCCCCTTCATTACTCCTCCTCTGTTTACTCTTTCTGGCCTCCATCTTGAACGCCAATGCAGGTAATATAACAACTTATTGGGGGGCAATGGGTACGAGGGCATGAAGGTTGCCTGCTCGACCGGAAATTATGGAATCATCAATATTTGCTTTCTTGTATAGTTTTGGGAATTACCAACCCCAAAGATGGATCTAGCTGACATTGCAGCCCCAGTACTCAGGATTGCTCGTGGTTGAGTCAGAGATTAAAGAATGTCAGGAAAGGCGTCACAGATATTTCTTTCCTTGAGGCGCGCCACCACATACGCTTATACCTTGGTCTCTACTGAGGATGCCAGGTCCTTTATTAATTCCATCCCCACAAATATGAAATATCTATTTATATGCACAGGTTGGTCTTGGTCTTTTGAGTGAATATATAGAACCCAAAACAGTAGTGAGTGCATGGAGGGTTGGTCATAGTCATCCCTCCAGAAGCCCTCTTACCTTAATCTTGTTGCCGTTTTGATAGAACGTTTTTAGACATGTACTAACAAATTACCATTTATTGACTTAGGTTCTGATACCACTATGTTTCATCTATGTGCGATGCAGGCAACTCGCAACTTACATATGGAACACTTTCTTGGCGGCCAATCAAACTCACTTAGACCACTAGGAAATGCAGTGCTGGGATTTGGGGTTGATTTTTGACATAGGAGGGAAGCACAACCCTCCACTGGGACGACTCCAGCCAAGGCCTTGTCGAAGCACAGCACCAGAAGAAGAAGGTGTACCTGTCGGCAACCCACAGTGCCCATATCCGGATGTGGATGACCGCCAGAAACACAGGCCTATCTTATCTATGTTTGGGTCCAACTCTACAACAACCCCCCTTGCCAATATTCCGGCGGCACCGCCACCAACCTCATTAACTACTGGAACAATTACTGGACCAAAATTAAAGCTGAGAAAGTATTTTTGGGGTTGCCGGCAGCCCCGAATGCAGCCCCTAGTGGTGGCTACGTCGCCGGAGAACCTTATATCCGAGATCCTGCTGCCATCAAAACTTCCTCCATGTATGAGGTGTCATGCTTGGCTCCAGATATTGGGATACAACTTCCGGCTATAGTGATGCATAAAGTCCAGTGTTTGAACTAAAGTCTTCCCCATACCTATTATTGAGTGTTTATATCTACATCTCTGCTATTATATGTGTGTTTGGTTCTGGTATAGTGAAATGAAATAAAAGAGCTCCAAGAAATATAATTTTATGCTGTCATGATTTATACTTATGCGATAATATCTTACATATTAAAAATAAAAATAATTATTTTTCCATAATTTATTATCATAAAAGAAATGATAAAAAATGAGAAAATAATTTTAATTTTAATCTTTTTATAAACAGATTCTTGTAGTTTAGTTGATAGAGTGTATAACAAACAGTACACAAACAATAATATAGTGTATTATTGTAGAATGATTGTGGAAAATATGTTGTAAAGTCCCATAATTTTTTTGTTGACAAAGATTTGAAATAACATGTTTAAATTTTATCAGGATTCAACATTCAATCTCAGATTCTGTTTGAATCAAAAGGGAGCAAGGAAGGGGAGAAAGACGATATATGGGCCGAGGTACCAAAAGCGAAGCAGTCGAAAAGTTGGTTATGCAAAAAAAAAAAAAAAAAAATGATGAAAATATCACCGAAATATCGCTATTTATAGGAAAAAGACCGAAATATCAAGCGTGCCGCACGTGCGAGTGGAAATGGTCAAAAAATTGCCAAAAAATCGGTTGCCTCTTTTATTGTTTGACGAGATTCAATACTCTAAATTCATTCTCCGACTATCCAATGGTCCAGATTTCAATTTTTAATGA
Source organism: Tetrastigma voinierianum (assembly GCA_016808115.1). Lineage (NCBI taxonomy): Eukaryota > Viridiplantae > Streptophyta > Magnoliopsida > Vitales > Vitaceae > Tetrastigma > Tetrastigma voinierianum. Next base: position 117,575 of record JAEQBH010002585.1, on the reverse strand, counting down.
ATCTAACTGTCATATTTTTTAATAATTTATTTCTTATTATCTATATAAATAATTTAATTAAAAAAATCCATGCTCCATCACAATAAATTTTTTTTTGAGGAGGCTCCATCACAATAATATATAACCTATTAGGTATGAATCGAATATTAGTAATGAAGAAAAGGCAATTTTAGCTCAAGAAAGAAGGGATTATAGGAAATAAGTGTATTTGGAGAGAGATATGCAATGTGAGAGGATAAATTTAAAACGTACATAACTTTAGAACTATATCAAATTTTAACATTATTAACAATGGATCTATTCAGAAATGAGCTTGAGAATATTTTGCATTCTAACACAAAATGAGAAAAAAATATTGAGCAGACAAAAATATTCTCTATTTTTATTGTTAATTATTGTTCATGTCAATCTTGCTTTTCATTAGGTGGATATGGTTTAAAGCTTTTGTAATTGATTATATTTAATTTTTGCATGTAGGTTTATTTTGAAAATTAATTTTCATTTTTAAGCTGTTTGCATGAAGCAGTTTGTTGGAAACCAAGGCACAATTGGGTTTGCATATAAAAAGAAGTGAGTATTGAAGGAAGGATTTTTTTTGTTATTGTAACCTTGTTTATGAAATGCTGTTGTCTGAAATGCAGTTTCTATTTATGATTAAAAAATAAATTCTGGAGTATGGATCATAAAGATTTTTTTTTTTTTCTCATTTGCAGACATGATTGAGGCAAATAATCTCAAATCAAGCCGTGATTCTCAAGCACACAGTTTGTTGTGAAACTAAATTTTTTAAATAGATTTATAACAATGATTGTTATTTTTATTTTTGAATCTATAGTCCAAACACTCTAATAAATTCAATGAAAATGAATTTCCTTTATTTCCATTTCTATTCTATAACATAAATATCTATCTTAGAAAGAAGCAAAAAATTTAAAAGAAAAGGAAAAAGATAATTTCTTTTTTATGTCAATCTCAAGGACGTAGCGTAGTGATCAGGACATAATTGATTGGCACGTATGTGGAGGCAGACCTCAAAAACTTTGATGGTAATTGGAAGGTATCCATGAGAGCCCGGATTACACTGGATGTCACGAAGCCCCTGAAGAGAAAAATGAAGATCAAGAGGTTGGGAGGGGAATGGAATTGGGTCAACTTAAAAATGAGGCTCACCTTCTGCTATTTCTAGGCCGGATGGGGCATGCCGAACATTGGTGCGAAAGACTCTATGCTACGAAGGATCCGAATGTGGAGAAGCCATCTGGTGCATGGATTCGGGCTCCGGGCAAACAAGCTGCAATGAACATCGGGGAACGGTGGCTCCGGGTATCCCCACCAGACAGTTACACGGAAGGCTAATCAACAGCGATGGAAAAGGAAAGGAACCGGCACAGGAGAAAGGTTAAAGTGGGCAGATGGGAACCACGAACCGTAAGGCTTCCTACAATTATGACAATCAGGTTATTGGGGGGTCACGTCAGGGTTACAACTTAGACACCGTTATGGAATTATGCAACCAACACTCATTGGCACAGGAGGGATGTTGAAAGAATTGGTTTTCCTTGATTCTATTGATTCACCCGTAGGTCATATATATAATATTACAAACTAAAAGTCCGCTACGCTATGCGCATGCCTATAAATATGGCTAATATGGCAATTATACCATTGACCAAATCAAGCCATAAATATACTATAATAGCGGCAATTATACCATCGACCAAATCAGACATACACATTCTAAAAAATAGAAGATTAGATATTCTAGTATAATCTTAATATCTCCCAAGTTGACATGGGAGGATCACAAATGCCCAACTTGCCAAGTAGATACGTAAACTTGCGCTTTGCTAAGAGCCTTGGTGTAAAGATGTCGTCGATCTTCGCAGAGACACATGAGACGTAGAAATAATACCGTCACGACTGGCATCACGCACACACGACAATCAACTTCACACATGCTTCTTGGTACGCCATGGAAAAGATGGCTGTGATTTTGAGCAATGTAGACGTCGAATTTACCATCACACAAGATAAGCGCATGGCCGGGCGACGTGTGACACTCCAAACTCACAAGCAAAGCTTTGAGCCATTTCAACTCGGGCGACGGCAAGCATGGAACGATACTTATTTCAATATAAGACCGGACATCAGCAAGTTGTTTCTGGTCTTCCAAGAAATCGGAGAAGATCTAAGCAGTTACCATCCAACCAAAGAAGAGAGACCGTACCTAGTCAAAGGACACGAGCCCAATCAATCGCACTAACTCCGCCGAGAGCACTCACAATCGTAGTGAAGAAGAATGCCTCGGATTTACACCTCTTGGCGTGTTTAACCGTGACGGCCGCAGATCCCAATGATCTTGACGGTGGTGGCAAGTAACTGGAGCCAAGATATGAACTCAGATAAACCAAGTCGACGGGTGGAGGTTAAGTAAATGAGACGCACTCCACAAGTCGCCTATACCTTCGTGATTCATGAAAGCAAAGGCCTTGGCGAGCCAATGTGTGATTCTCGCTCCATGGAAAGCCAACGGACGAGACCCCAATAAGCCGTCAGCAATAATACCAAGAGTGTATTTTGACACAAGAATATTCTCCGATCGCTGAGCAACCCTAATACCAAGAAAATACTTCAAGGCACCGTAAATCTTCATATGAAACACTCATGCAAATAGGCCTTGAAATGGTCAACAATGAAGCATCATTACTGTAAATAATGAGATCATCAAATATGTACACAAGAACATTTGTTGTACCGATCCTCGATGTAGAGTAAACAGAGAATAATCCGAATAAGACTCGAAGGAAACCATAAGTCTTCGTTAAGCAGCCTAACTTAGCATACTCAAAGACTGCTGGAGCCCGTCATAGACCATACAAAGACTTCTTGAGACGACACACTAAACCAGGAGTGCGAACGTTGAAGCTAGGAGGAAGTTTCATGTAAACTTCTTCATCAAGATCACCATGAAGAAACGCATTATGAACATCCATCTGATGCAAACTCACTTTACCGCGCACCGCAAGAAGGCACGAATAAAGGACTATTTTCGCAATCGAGCAAAAGTTCATTATAATCAACCTCAAGTTGATGATTGCCTAAAATAACGATTTAGCCTTAAGACGCTCTACTTGCCCATTCGCATGATATTTGATTTGTATACCCATTTAGAACCAAGAGCCCTTTTATGAGTGAAACTCGCCATGTCCTGTGCCATTAGCTTCTAAAGCAAAGAATTTCTTTTCTCTGCAGATAGCTCAAGGCCAACCTTCATCTTGCATAGCTTCTTTAAAAGAACGAGGTTCAATGCCTTCAGTGATCGCTACAAGAAAAACACGGTGTCGTGGAGAAAACTTATTACAATTCACACATTTCTTATAGGATAAGGAGCAACGAGCCAGTAGAAGACGTAAGGAACACTGTGATGGACCTCGAAGATTGTACAGTGTGGGCGCAATGCAAGTCACGAAGAAGAACGGAGGGACGCATTATCCCAACCCGCCCTGTCACCTGGGTGGAGGCGTGAGGAGACGTATGCAGGGGGCAATGTGGAGGCGATGTGGGATCTAAAGACAACTCGGGCCCCAATTGGGTGTGGGCTGCATGATCATCCACCAAAGTGCACTCCAAGTCTTCCAAAATCAAAGATCAATCCTCGCATTAAACTGTGTGGCGACGAGGAATAAGTCAACACTTGAGAAGTAGAAACAGCCTCAGTAAGGAAATTCATTTTCATGAAACTTTACATCTCCGAAACAAAGATGCTCACCGTCCGGGGTCACATAATTTCCACCCTTTTTTCCCATGTGGATAAATCAATAAAGACACACTTCCTACTTCGAGGAGCAAATTTATTACCTTTGGCCTGAATAAAGTAAAAGCTAAACAACCAAAACCTTAGAAGTTCATCATACTGTGTGCCCGGCCAAAGAGAATTTCAAAGGGAGTTGTATTATGGAGCAAACCAGAAGGAGTTCCACGAGATACACGCACCAAGCACACCTCCCAAAAAGTAATAGGAAGATTGCCTTGAAACATCAAAGCACGACCCACATTAAGAATATGTTGATGTTTTCGTTCCACACGACCATTTTGTTGAGGAGTCCCAACACAAGAGGTTTGAAAAATAATGCCATGTGTATCAAAATAATCCAACATACATTTGGGAACCTGCACTCATTATCAATTCCGCATTTATTTTGACATGTGGTTTCAAATCAAGGCAATCATAGCAAAATGAAATAAAACTGATAAACTTGTGTTTTTAACGCAATAAATAAACCCATACAAATTTGAAAATCATCCACCAAAGTCAAAAATAATGTGCTCCACACGAAGAGGGTATCTGCCTGGGGCCCCATAAATCACAATGAATAAGTTCAAAGATTCGACCAGCTTTACTATCACCGACAGAAAACTATCACGCTTTTGCTTACGGAGGACAAATCCGCATGCTTTATCCAATTCTAGAAGTACCGAAGAAATAGCCTAACTAACTTTGACGAATTTATCCGACCTGGATGCCCTGCATCGACGATGCCACAACTCAACTCAACCGAACCGCTACCGCACACAACCCAGGAATCCACCGAAAAATAATAGAGTCCATCCCACGTTTCACCGCTCCAATCCGATTCCCCCGGTGGTAGCGTAGGTCCCGTGAGCAGCAAGGCACGAATCTGAATTGTAAAAGACATTTAGAATCATCAATTAATCAGGATAATCGGTGATTGCTGCAGCTGTAACTGCGTACAAATAAAACATGTTCAAGTATCAACCCATCACCAACAAAACGCTGCCAGCCTTAGGCAGCATGGTATGTGCAATCGTTAGGTAACCCAACCGGAATATTGCGAAATATGATGAGGTCCACAAACATGATTCAAGCGCAGAATATGGGTGAAGCACCAGATCAATAATCCAAGAAAAGGAGAACGCACTCATCATCCGATCATGTCAAGCGATTATTTATCATATTCACTTGAACTTGCTTCGGTTTTAAGTCGAGGCGAAGAAATGCGGACCCGCCCAGAGAGGAGGCCCGCGAATCGGTCCCCCGCGGCCACGGCATTGGCGGCCACGGCCGTGGCAGCCGCGACTTTGAATTTACGACCACGGAGCGTCGGACCGTAGGAGGTGGTTGTGCATTGGGTGTCTGCTTATGGACTCCACGGTTCGATCTTCCGCCCAATGGGATATCCATCGTTTGAAACAAGTATTGTCATCATGACTGGAGTAAACACAAGCAGAACAATACAATTTTGATTCTTCGGGGCCGGAGTAACCACGAGCACAGGGTCGTCTGATTTGAAACAAGCGCATGGATTTCCTCCTTGTCCGCTCTATCTCGAGCAATACCAGGAAGTTTTCTTCACGAGAAGACATGCTTGATACACCACGATCGAATCGGGTAAAGAGAAGTGGACAACAAATTAGAAACGTACATTTGCATATAACTCGCGTTAATGCCAATGAGAAATTGATGGAGTTTCTCCTCATCTAGATCCGTAGCAAGTCGACCCGGCTGACATCCACGAGTCTGATTACCAGGCACACGCATGGAGAGGCTTGAGACGATCCAATTCATCATACAATCCCATCAAGCGGGTATAATCATCAATAGACATATTCGAGTTTACTTCACAGTGTGTCTCCGACCCTCATTGTTGAAGGCGAGGACCATTGGCCACGCCGCAAGCTACCGAGATAATCCCAGTCGTTTGGCTTCATCATGAAAAGGAATGGAGGCCGCCAATTTTGGATCAAGAGTCAGTGTGATCCATGAGCAAGCATAAGGTGACAGTGTCCCAAATCGAGTTGTTTCTTCTTCTCCGCGTTGGTTTTGATGAATCCCATCAACAAACACAAACTTTTATTGACTTTCAAAGGCAAACTTAATTACCACGTACCCATGAAATATAATTGTCATTAGAAAGGATCCGTGGGTGATCATATTCGAGGTTGATCTCAGACCGAAGATAATAAGGAAAATGGGATCTATTTTCCCATCGTCGAAACCATAATGAGAAGAATGTCGGAGAAATTGATGATGATAGTGGAAAATGTGAAAGAAAATAAATGGGTAAGCTTGCTAAGAAATTTGCTAGGGCTCACGATACCATGAAAATTGGTTTTCCTTGATTCTGATGATTCACTGTAGGTCATATATAATATTACAAACTAAAGTTTAGCTTTCTGATTATACGTACAAGCTATAAATATGAAACATAATATGGCAATTATACCATTGACCAAATCAGAATATACATATTCTAAAAATAGAAGATTAGATATTCTAGTATAATCTTAATAGATGTGCTGGCAGCGATGTAGAGGGACTCGTAGTGGCTGAGGTAAAGCGGCGTCGAAAGGAGGGTACTGGAATGGGTGAAGACAAGAGATGGGGAGCTTGAGACCGCACTCACCAAGCATGCAGCCCACACATCCACGTTCTTCAGGCACGGCGGGCACTGGCTACCAGGCCCGCCTCGAGCAATGAGTGTCCTCAGTTGGAACTGTCGTGGATTGGGCAATCCAAGCTCAGTTCGCACTTTAAAATACTTAGTGTTCAGGGTTAAGCCCACCTTAGTGTTCTCGATGGAAGTTAAAGTAAATAGAGTGAGAATAGATGCTATAAAAAACCAAATTCAGTTTGAAGGCCTGTTCTTAGTGGAAGTGGAAGGTGTCCGTAGGGGCGGTGGTGTGGCATTCATGTGGAAGGAAAAGCACTCCGCAAAGCTAATCAGTTTTTCAAATAATTATATTGACCTGTAGATTCGCATCCCTCATCGGCCGCTTTGGAGATTAACCGGGTTCCTAGCTTCCGGAAAGGCAAAAGCGTAAGGACTCTTGGAACTCCTAAGGCAGTTAAAGATAAATCGAACCTTCCTTGGTGTTGTGTGGGTGACTTCAACAACATGTTATGCCGCTAGAAAAGAGGGTCAGCAACCGGATTATCTTATCAACGGGTTTCGAGATGCCGTAGATGATTGTGGGTTTGAGGAAGTTATCATGTCGGGTATCCGTTTACTTGAGAGTGCACCTGAGGGCTGTGCAAAATTAAGGTTGAAAAGCTCGATAGAGCTTTGTACTAAATAATTGACATAAAGTTTTTGATACGGCTAGTGTCCTCAATGAGGATGCCCTGCCGTCTGATCACACGGCCATTCTACTCATCCTGAATAGTACAGTGAGGCACAAATAGCGTCGTTTTCAGTTCGAGAATTCATGGATTAGGGAGGAAGGGTGTCGGGCAGTGGTACAAAATAGCTGGGGTGCAATAGGAGATGTAGGCAACAAAGGGAGGATTAAAGCTTGCGGAAACGATCTCGAAGCCTAGGGAAAGGAGCGAAGGACATTATTCCGGGAGACGATCTCCAGTTGTAGAAACCAAATCTAGGCTCTCAAGTTTTGTGTTGATGTAGTCTCAATCAAACAGGTACTAGAAGTCCGAGATGAGTTGTGTAAGCTCCTGCTGCAATAGGAAGACTATTGGCGGCAAAGAGCCAAACAATTTTGGCTAGTTGTAGGAGACCAAAATACCAAAATTTTCCATCTAGCGTCCTCTACTAGAAGGAAGAAAAATGAAATAATGCAGCTAAAGGACGAGTAGGGTGTGTGGCATACATGGAATAATGGCCTTCAACAACTAATTTTTAATTACTTTGGTGACCTCTTCAAATCGGGTGGGAGTGATGTTGAACCTATTCTTTGCAATGTCCAGAGAAGAGTTACAGAAGAACAGAATAGATACTTGCTCAATCCTTTTGAGGCGGAGGAAGTAAAGACAGCTCCTTTTTCCATGCACCCGGACAAAGCTCCCGGGCCAGACGGAATGAATCTGGGGTTTTCAAACGTCTTGGGACATTGTTGGAGAGCAAGTGACTTCAGCTTGCTTAGATTGCCTCCAGAATTGTCGCCTTCCATTAGGTATTAATGATACTACCTTAGTGCTCATTCCGAAGAAAGAAAAGTCTGTAAGATTTTCCTTTTATGTGGGCTTTATTAATTAAAACTAACTGGATTAAGTTTGGTCTAATTAAGTGAGATTATTAGGATTAGCAATAAAACATGGGGTACAAGCAAGTGTGTGAAGTTTGATGCGTTGGGCCGTAATGAGAGGGCCCGTGGTCAGAACTCAATATATAGAAGGCTCAAGTCCCTCCCAAACCAAAAGGATACGTACAATTCATTCTCACATACAGATTCAGAGAAATATTTTCTCTAACCAGTGAGAGGCATTCTCATTAAGCCAGTGTCATCAAGGGGCCATTCGGGAGAAGATCTTGAGATCATCAGATCGTTTCTTTGCAGGTTTTTATTGATTCGCATCCGTAGGCCATAGTTCCATCCGGGTATGCCGATTCAGTTTTCTCCATTATTATTATGCTTTGTGTTCTAACATGGTAATCTAAGGTTGATTTAAGCGTATCCTACGTTGGTATCGAGGCAACCATGGATTAGAATTCAAAACATAAAGAGCCATTTTAAGGTTTTATTCAATGGGCGTGTCCCGGTTTGAATTTTCTAGAAATCAAAAATGAATATTTTTACATATTTGGAATCTGCCTTTCGGCCGAGGCGATCGAGCTTAGGTGGGTGCGCGTCGCCAGAAGGTGGCGGACAGCCTCACGCGCCTCACGCGCCACCACGCGTGAGGGCGGCGGCGTGAAGGGCCGCGCGGTCGATCGGCGGCTTGATGGCGTCATGATGAAGCGTCATCGCGGTGATCGGTGGCCAGGCGGTCGGCGGGTTCCCTATTCGTTTCGACGGTCAAGCGGGATCGCGGCGTCATTCGCGGCGGTCGAGCGGAGCGGTTGTGACCCAGGCCGGGTTTGACCGAACGGTCAACTGGTCAACGAGTTTGGCCCGAGCCGGTCGACCACCGGACGGATCCACAGCCTGCCCGGTCCGCGCGCGGGCGGATGTTTGACTACCCGGGATGTCATCTTTGGCGTCATCGTCCGAGATCACGACAGACCGATGACATCATGCTGACGTCATCCGATCCAGATCGGACGAGCCGGTCTGGGCGGTTGAACCTGCGCCAGACGGCCGTGCGTGCCACGTCCAATCCGTTTTGGGCGATCTTAGTACCAGCAGCACGTATTGAGAAATGCTCTACAATGTGGTATATTTATTTTACATGTTGGGCTATTTACAGATTCGAAAATCGTAGAACTCTATGTCGCAGCGTATTTTTAGGGTATTTTTGCGTGTTTTCTTGTATTTCTCTATGGTTTTGGAAATATGTATGATAGCTCAAATGTATATCACCACATAAGGACTATGTAGAGTCTAAATTCATTGTCTATGAATAAATTGAACAGTATAATTGGCATTACATATATATATTGAATGTGATACATAAAGTTTATATCCCTGGTATGAGAGATTTTCAAGGATTCAATTGGGTTGTGGCCAAAGTGGCACACTTGATTGGAGTTTGCGGTGTCAGTCTCTCATATTGTGGTGGGATGTCTCTATTTGTTTATTGCGTGATCATACTCCCAAGGTGATCTGTGGTTCGTGGAGGACCATGTATGGCATGTGCGAAATGGCGATCTTAGTGGTTCATACACCCAGGTGGTGATTTCACGAAGGATTAGAATATGTTCTCATATGTTTTGTCATATTGGAGAATCTTTCTACTTGCATGTCATATTTTACGCAGAAAGGTGATTATGTGATGATGTATGTAATTCTACGTATGAGTATTCATGATAATTGTATTGTTTTGTTTTATTTTTCGGTCAATTTTTAAGTGAGCGGCGATTCCATTTCAATTGGTCATGCTGGATTGAATTTCAAAAATGGAAGAGGACTTTTGTTGGAGATGGGCGGCGGATGTTCATAGGCTTACAAAGGATAATGGCGATATCACAACCACTAGTATTGAGCGAGAAAACGGGACTATGCTACTGGGAAAGGAGCAATGGGATTGCTTATTGACAATGAAAGTCATCTGAAGCAGCAAAGTGGTTTACCCAGGTTAGTATGCGCTAAGGAAATGATGGCGACCATGAAATTTGCAATCGAGTTTCATCTAATCTTTGAGGTTGGATCACTTCTTCAAAAGCTCTTCAACATAGTATGATGGTGGTGGGGTTGAGATTATGTCTGAGGATGATGGGCCTAAAGCGAATTCAAGCTCTTAATGTTACCATTCACGATGCTTGCATTGTCGTCAAGCCTAAACACCCTTTCCGCTGATTTTGGGATTACTAAAGATAAGCTACGATTCCCAAGAGATGGGGCACGGTGGTTCTTATTGACTTAATAGCAGGGTAGTGGCGGGAAGAGAAACTTAAGAAGGAGAAAGAGCATATGGCCTTATATCTTTGCTAGTTTCCCATAAAGGAAAAATAAAGTTCAAAGTCGAACTCATAAAGGTGCTCGAAAAACTATCGGTCATTAAGGCAATATGGGTCAAAGACATTCTTGAAAAAGGATGGTGATCGCTGCTTCTTTTGTAAGAAGAAAGGTCACATGAAGAAAGAGTGCAAAATTTAAAGCTTGGATGTCTAAAAGTGGGCTTACAGGTAATGATTCTTTAACACTTGTTTGTGAATCCAACCTATCTGAAGCACCATCCAGTTCTTGGTGGCTCGATAGTTGGAGCAACTAATCGTGACTGCGTTTACCATACGAGGATTCATAAATAGGAAGCAAACAGAAGGATGAATCAAAGCTCCTTTGTGGGAAACAACGAGAAGAAATTTGATGTCATGTTCGTGGGAGATGTAATCTTAATTTGCAGATTACGGTTTTAAATTGATGTTGAAAGACACATTTATGTACCTTCTTTTAAACGGAATTTAGTTTTAAAATTATCGTGTTTGAATTCATATGATTACTCTTTTAATTAAAAGTAATGTTATTTCAATGGCTTTGTAATTCAAATAAGGTTGGAGTGCGTCATATGTCCAACGGATTATCTGATTAAGTTTATCTCCTAATGACATGCTCATTAAACATACGGAATTTGAGTTGTTTCTGAGACCATTACCTAAGGAAGAGTCTTATGCATTGTGGCATAAACGGCTTAGCCATATCTCTAAGGATAGAGTAGAAGAAAATTGATAAAGACTAACATCACACTTTGCTCTTAAAAATGACTTAGAGATATACGTGAAGCTATTTGTAAGTAAAATGACCAAGATAAGAAGAAAACTACGATCAGTGGTCGACTTGTTGAAGTCATTCACAGATATAAGTGGACTATGTGTCCAACCTTGTGTAGAAATTTTGTTCATCACATTTATTGATGACTATTCTCGATATGGTTATTTGTACTTGATTAAAGAAAAGTCGAGGTCTCTTGACAAGTTCGAGATTTTCGGATGAGTCGAAACTGAGTTGGGAAAAGTCATAAGAGTTGTTAAGATCTGGTAGAGGTGGAGAGTATTATGGCAAGCATGCAGCGTGTTGGACGGCAAGGGGCCATTCGCCAAATACTTAGAGGACTACAGGATGAGTGTACAGTTTACTATTGGGGAGTCTTGGGCAAAATGGGTATAGTAGAAAGCGTGATCGTACTCTTATGGAAATGGTAAGGAGTATGATTAGTAGGACAAATTTACCCGGTTTTCTGTGGGGTGAAGCTTTAAAAACAGCTTTGTACATTTTGAATCGTGTACCTACAAAAATTTGTTCCATTATTCCCTTTTGAGTTATGGTGAAGTAAGCCACAGCTTAAACCATCTTAAGGTTTAGGATGTCACAAAGTAAGTTATATAATCAACATTGATAAGTTGGACTCTAGAACCACTCGATGTTACTTTGTATCTTACCGGAACATTGAAGGGATATCGGTTCTATAATCCCAGTGAACCACGAATTGTGGAACCTGAACGTTTAAGTTTTGGAGTTTGATGTGGCCGAGAAGAAAGTATTTGCTCCACGGACTATTGAGGATGATAGTACGATTGGGTAAAGTGGTATCTGTATCTCCTCCCGCCTGATAATTGTGGAAACTCCCACACACCATAATGTGAACTTGTTGAGACTAAGGGATCACGACCCCATTTGAGGCGACTCTAATGATATTCATCAAGGCTCGGGTGCATGATGTGGCAATTACTACTCGAGTAAAGTCCACTAGGAGAGAGCGTCAGTATTACCAGGACTATTTAGTCTATATGGGAGAGCAAGACTACGATATCGGTTGCATGGCGATCCAATAACTTATGAGGAAAATTTGTTTCTTATCCTCGGTCGAAGCGTGGTTGGATCACGATGAGAGATGAAATTGATCTATGAGGAGCGCAATGGGTTTGGGAACATTGAATTACACGAAGGTCATAGACCCGTTGGTAACGAATGGGTGTATAAGACTAAAGGGACTCTAAGGAAAGATTGAGAAGTTTAAAGCGGTTGGTAGCCAAGGTTTCACTCGGAGAAGGGTAGACTATGAAAGCGACCTTTTTATAGGTCTCTTCTGAATTCTTCCCGGTGATCATGGCATTGATTTGCTCATTTCGATGTGATTACACAGGATGGATGTTAAAGCGCCTTTCTCAATGGAACCTTAATGAAGAAGTCTATATGATACAACCTTAGAAGGTTTGTGGCAAATGATTCGAACTTGTATGTAGGCCCGAAAAGTCTGTTATGGTCTCAGCTTGACTTAGACAATGGTACTTAAAGTTTCATAGTGTTGTTGCTTCATATGGTTTTGTTGAGAACAAAGTAGATCAATGTATATCTTGCCAAAGGTCGGTGGGAGGGAAATTAGATTTTCCTATTACTTTCTTATGTGGATGATATCACCACAGCAATGATGACAGTTTATTGCATGAAACAAAGCGGATGTTGTCAAAGAACTTTGATATGAAGGACCTTGGTGAGGCGTCTTTTGTGCTGGGCATTGAGATTCACAGGAATCGTTCTTGCAGACTATTGGGTTTATCTCAGAGGGCATATGTTGATCATTATTTTTAGAAAGATTCAACATGCAACTAATGTAAACGAGGAATTGCTCACAATGCCTTAAAGGTGATAGCCCAGGTGTATCACAATGTCCTCATTCGGATATTGAGAAGCTAAATGAAGAATGTACCTTATGCTAGTGCACTTGGGGTATTATGTATGCTCAAGTATGCACTAGACCAGGATATTGCCTTTACAGCGAGGACTTCTAGGCGAATGTCGGTCAGTCGGGACATGATCATTGGGTTCTTGCCCGAGAAGGTTATGAGGTACTTAAAGAGGGCCAGACTATATGTTGATTTACAAATATGTTCATGACCTACGAAGCTAGTTGGGTATTCGGATTCGAGACTTTCTTTGTTTGTCGGGATGAAAGAAGTCAACAACGAGTTACATTTTAAGTTAGCGGGAGTGCGATTATCATGGAAAAGTGAGAAAGCAATCGATAGCATCCTGTACCATGCAAGCGAGTTTGTAGCATGCTTTTCGGCGCTACTCAGACAATTTGGCTCGAAGCCTCATTAAGGAGTTAGCAGTATTTGATTTGTAGATAGGCCCATACGGTTGTATTGTGACAATAACTACTGCTGATGTTGTTTGTGCAGCAGCGAGAGGTCTCAAGTCCCAAGCACATGGAGGTCAGTACGACTATAAAAGAAAAAGTTCAAAATGGTAGCGTTGCGATGGAGCACATATCGGCAGATGATATGATTGCAGTCCGTAACAAGGCCTTCGCCCTTGTGTGTTTGATCGACATGTTGCTGTGGGCTTAGGAGTATCATGGGATCTTGTAAATTAGTGGGAGCTATTAAGTTTTGGTGCTCTTATGAAGGATGAATCGATTTTGTACATTTTTGTAATAATTGATTTGTATCAACTCTTTTGCATTCGATAAGGTATTTGTGAATGTGGGTTTATCGAGTTGAGTACAAATAATTGTTGAAAATCTCGGCATTGTGCTAGGCAGGTACAGGGCTATGAGGCACATTCTTGGCATTAGCCTTAACAGCATGTTTTGTTACACATAAAGTAAAGTTGCCTATCAAGGTAACTCATATACAGGTTCGTTGGAACCATGATGGATATTCTCTAGTGACACACTAGGTTTTGTGACACTTAAGGAGAGAGAATTTGGACTAACAAAATGGATAACACATGAAGTATCACTCATTATGAGGTATTGCCCATTTAAACACACTATGTGAATCCATATCAGTAAAGTTGAAAGCACTTGACCATGGAAGGGCTTGCGTGAGTACATGCAATTACCGCCATGATTCAGTGTTCAAGACTTTATGGGATGGGATTGACTATTAAGAATAATCTCTAGACCAATATGAAAGGTGCGCACACAGTTTTGTTTTAATTAATATCGCCCAAGTGGGAGATGTAAGATTTCCTTTATGTGGGCTTTATTAATTAAAACTAGCAGAATTAAGTTTGGTCCTAATTAAGTGAAAGTTATTAGTTCTTAATAAAACATATGGGGCTGGCAAGTGTGTGGAATTTGATGCGACGACCGAAATGAGGGCGAGTGGTCGGAACTCGATATATATAAGAAGGCTGAGTCCCTCCCGAACTAAAGGATGCGTCTGATTCATTCAGCATCTGATTCGGAGAATATTTTCTCTAACCAGTGAGAGGCATTCTCATTAAGCCAGTGTCATCAAGGGCCATTCGGGAGAAGATCTTGAGATCATCGGATCGTTCTTGTAGGAGTTTTATTGATTCAGCATCAAGCAGGCCATGGATTCCAAATCAGGTATGCAATTTCAGTTTTTCTCCATTATTATTATGCTTTGTGTTCTAACATGGTAATCTAGGTTGATTTAAGCGTATGCAAGTCCACCAAGCTACGATCTCGGCCCAATATCCTCTGCGACGTATCTATAAGATCATTGCAGTCTTGGCATATAGGCTTAAACATGTACTCCCATCTTATAATCTCGAGTTACTCAAGTGCATTCATACTAGGAATGATCACAAACAATATTATGATAGCCATGAAGTCAACCACTGCCTTAGAGGAAGCGACAAGGGAAGCATGGTTTCTTAGCATTGAAATGGATATGTCCAAAGCTACGATCGTATAGAATGTGATTTTTAAAGTGGATTCTTGAAACTTGGTTTCATCAAGTCGATAAACTAATTATTTGCGTTAGAACTATAAGATACCATGTTCTTTAAAATTGGGGAGGAGATTGGCTATTCTGAGTGACGAGGGCTTATGCCAGGGATCCCCTCTCCTATGCATTCTATGCCTTGGAGGGACTCTCTTGCATGCTTAACATGTTGGAGAAAAGAGGTTATATTCACGGTGTCCAGGTGGCTCGGGGAGCACCCATAATCTCTCACCTTTTCTTCGCTGACGATAGTTACCTTTTCTGTAGAGCGAATGAACAGGAGGGCCAGCACATTAGGCTCGGTAGCCGGTATAAGGAAAGGCCTCGGGCGAAAGTAGATTTTAAGAAATCCTCCCTAACCTTGACTCGGAAACCTGTGGGGATGAGTGAGGCCTCTTTGTGTAACTTTGTTTGGGGCACTCGTGACATCTCGCCCATGAAGTATCTTGGCCTTCCGGTTCTCATTGGGAGGAATAAAAGCTGCTTGCTTTTGATTATTTAAAGAGAAGAGATTGTGAGCGAATCCAAAGGTGGAGTAGAGATTTCTATCAGGGTGCAGAAATTATGCTAAAGAGAGCATTAATCGAATGATCGAGTCTTACATAGCAATTATTGTTCAGGTATACCCCGTTAAACTCAGAAGCGTGTTAGAAAAAATTATGAAGTTATCTTAGTGGGGATGTAAAACTTGGTGGAAGAGGATCGAGGTGGACCAAATGGGGAAAACTGCACTAGACAAGAAAATGGGTGGCATTTGGTTCGAAGGATCCATGAATGAACTATGCTCTCTTAGCTAAAAGGCATGGCGTTTGCTTTGAGCGACATCTTTAGCGACCCAGGTGTGAAGCGAGTCTGCCGGATTGACTTTCCTTAATGCAAACTCGAGGCAAACCCTAGCTATGTTTTTAGGGTATCATGGAAGTGCAAAATCTCATTCATGCGAACACGAAGTGGAGGAATTAGTATAGGGAAAAGGGTGAGAATTTGGCGGGACCACTTGACTTCCCGATTTATAATCAGGTATATAAAAACCTCACCACCCCCTGAGGTTGAAACTGCCATGGTAAGCTCCCTCCGATTACAGGACCAACCAATTTGGGACGTGGAGACACTAAGCGAAAGATTCAATGATCGGGATAGGCAGCTAATTATGCATATTCCACTTAGCCTTTGAAGAAATGACGATCAATGGTGTTGGGTAAGGGAAGACAAGGGCATCTACAACGCTGTCGAGTGGGTATAGAGCACTCATTTCTTCACCCTTAGCAGACTCACTCGCCCTAACCACTGTAAACTAGATGAATATATGGTCCCTTAACATCCCACCGAAGGTAAAAAATATCCTGTGGAGAGCATGTGCAAGCTTACTCCCCACGGCTGATAAGCTGTTTCAAAAATTAATCATTGTGGAGAATATTTGCCCGACATGCATGTGTAACCAAGAAGATACCCTCCATGCTATATTTATATGTGCTACAGTAAAAAAAAAAAAAAAATGGAGGTCATCTCCCCTTGGAGAGTGTCAAGGGCAAGTAGCTTGTTTCAGTGATTGGTGGCAGGCATGGACTGGAATCTGACCAGGAGTTCGAAGATTAGGCTGCGTGATCTCTTTGGCATACGGGAGTAAGCGCGATCACGAAGTTATGGAGAAAACCATGCCTTAGGTGGACCCAGGCTAGTGTTTCGACCTTATCTCTTTTTCGTCGATGGGATGACCATATATCGGTCGAGAAAAGTGAGCCGCTCCTGAATGGAAGAAATGGGAGCCTCTAAACATGCTTTCTTAAGTGTAATTTTGATGCGGCTATAGCGGAAACAAAACCAGGATGAGGTTCGACTACGTGCTCCCAGTAATGTGAAGGCGAGGGTTGATAGGGGCGAGAATGGGCCTGAGACGGGATCAGATGTGTACCGACGGAAGGGCCTGAGACGGGATCAGAATGTGTCTTGAGCGGAAGCCCAGCAAGGCTGTAGGAAGCTGATATGGATAAAGATAAAGGCCTTGCCAACATAATCTTGGTCGATTCTCGAGTTGCTAGTAGGAAGTATCAATACCTTGATCTTATTCCTCCATTGTGGGTGCGATATTGCGAGTGCATGTACCTCTGAGCGGCAAATGGGCGTGCGTTACTTTCGAGAATGGTCGGCCAAACCAAGCCGCTCGAGCTAGCAAGGTATTGTTTCTTTGTACGATCTTGGAGAATGGAGTTTCCTCATTTTTTTGAGTGATGTTATCACTTGTGGATTTGTTTTGAATAAATCTGATTTCCATTTGTCAAAAAAAAAAAAAAAAAAGGACATTAGCGTAGATATGATTTAATAACCTCATAAAAGAGAGTGAGTTAATTAATAGTTAATGGTTAAAGTTTGTTTCCTAAAATAATAAAAAAATAAGTCATTTGATTTTTTATAATTAAGAAAAAAATATTTTCTTAATTTGTATTACGATTTTAAATCAATGTTTATTTAATTAATTATATCAATGGTACAAACTTTAAAGTAAATTTTTTTTAAATCCTAATTATGTTCATATGAAAGACCTTAATCTATGTAAAAAAAGATCTTGTAAATTAAAAGCTTGTTTTACATAACTTAATATTTATTGATCATGTGTAGACAGGTCAATCTTTCTAATGCAATTCAATCACTCAAAAGTATGACTCAATTAATACGTATTTCCAAGAAATGAAATATTATATCCTAATAAATAAATGGATTGTAAAATGAAAAAATAAATATATTTAAATATTACATAACCTTATTTAATCTATATTAACTAATATCTAACAAAAAATTAGACATAATATTCACATATAATAATATTATTCTTAAACAAACAAATTTTGTGTTCAAATATATATATATATATATATATATATATATATATATATATATTAGTAGTAAAAATTTAAAAGTATATTTCATTGCTAAATATGTATGTTTTTGCAACAAAAGAATTTGTATCACTAAATATCAAATATTATTTCCCAAATTATATTATAAATAATTTATTCACAAAACATTCTTCTAGTCAATATGTTTTGCAACAAAATTTGCATTTTCGTCTCTAAAACTATCTCATGGAACATATATTGAGACAATTTTTAAATTTTATTGCTAATAGATATATTTTGTGACAACTTATTTTTCTCATGTTTAAAATTGTTGCTAAATATTATTTTCTTATAATTAGGTCATGGAACCTATATTGTTTACTCATAAAACAATTGAGGGCTTAACAAGTATGACATTGAGGAATACAACAAGTTTGAGCAGTGAGTGGCAAAAATAGCCTAGTCTATCACCCAAAGTAACTACTAAGAATAGTTTCCCCAATACAAAATGGTCAATGAGACCTATTTTTTCTTGTTATTCCTTCATTCTCCATCTTAGTTTTTCTTGGCAGTAACCATCATTTCCCATGTTGTGAGAAAGTATTTCATGAGGTATTTCTCATTGATGAACCTTTTGTGGCTCTCCTTTAAGGAAGCGATGCTTGATAGGCATTTTCCGGACAATAGTTGGTCCAAGCCTTGAATGGTCGCTCCCCGGTTAGGAGACCATTTTAAAATTTTGTCTTTAGCATCGATGGACAACACCAGCTAAGCGAAGCTCCCCTTCTTCAAATTCTTTCTTCTGACTCACTTGTTGTAGGCCCTAGCCACCTTCTTTTTCTGGATCATGATGTGGTCAAGTGCTTGTAATCTTTTCCCCCCGTCTGATGACTCAGTTCCGTCAATCATGGCCTCCTTGTATTCTTGAGGATTAAGGCCATTATGTCTGGATACTCTTAGAGAATGAACTATCACCTCCATTGGAAGCACTGCATCTTGTCCATATGTTAGAGAGTAAGGACTTACTCCTATAGAATATCTTTTAGAAGTTCTATAAGCCCATAAGGTCTGAGATAAAATTATGTGTCAATCTATAGGATTGTCCTCTAGCATCTTCTGGGATGTTTATGAACACCTTATTAAAACAAATGCCACTTTATTTGCTTGAGCATAAGGGAGTAGATTTGATGGTTGAATGCCATAGTCCTTGGCAAAATTAGTCATCTCATCCCCAGTGAACATGGTTTCTTGGTCGGTTGTAATGGATTGGGGAACTCCAAACATGTGTCTGTCCCTTGATGGGTGGATCACATCTTTCTGCTCTGCGTTCTTCAAGAGTATTGCCTCTACCCATTTGGTAAAGTAGTTTGTAGAAACTAAGATGAAGTTGTGTCCCTTTGATGAAGCTGGGTAAATTTTCCCAATTAAGTCCATGGCCCATCCTCTAAAAAGCCATGGTTTCACAGATAGTGGAGTTCCAGTAGGTATCCTACGTATCTTCGCCATATTTTTTTAAACTCCACCTTGGCCCTTGGAATAATTGATCACGATCACGTAGGATGATTATTTGAAAATAACCATGTCTCTTAATCACGTAGAGTTTCACCTATCATTAAGGCCTCAGGTCCATCCTTCATCTATCTGCTCATTGACTCCAAATCCTCAATGGCTTTCCTCAAAGAAACTTTGTTTTTCCAAACTGGAACCGTTCCTTCCTTCGGCTATCTAACTCCATTGAAACTTCCTTTTGGATTTCCACCAATTACATGATAGGATGCCTTCTATTAACCTCTTTGCCTTGCATCTCCTTCTAGGTCTTGGATAGCTTTTGGGGGAAATTTTGTGTTTTACCACATACCTTTTACGGGAGAAATATAGGAGGAATGATAGACCTGGGCTTTTCCTTCTCTGCGACCTCTCCCGCCCAGCGGGTCTACTTCTTAGAAAAGCGGCTGGTTGGAGAAGTATCTTTCCACGGATTCCTTGGAAGTAGAGTTGTCTGTAATTTTCTTTTTTGAGGAAAAGAATCTACCTCTTGGAGAGGTGAAGTTGTCCTTGACAAACTTCATTTTGTACCTTGAAGAAATGAATGCCTTTTTTGGAAACATGGGCATGAGGGGATAAACATGTCTTTCCACGCCTTTCCTTGTATAGAATTGACTTTCCACACGAAATCTTATCATTTAGAGGAGTGAACTTACCCTTTAGGAAAAGCTCGTTTTCTTGAGGAACATGCTTTAAACACACTGCGTCATTCTCAGCAGGAAGTAGACTTACCCAAAGGAGGTGGGCACTACACAGCCTTTTCTGCGGGGGAACAAGTGTAAAGGGGAATTTGTCTTGCCTTTTGGTGGTTCCTTTTCTTAGAGGCGGTTATGTTGTTATGTTTCTGTATATCCCCTTCAATGAATTTCTCCACGATGGAGGATGCGCCTGCTACCAACCCATTCATTTTCAGTAGATCAACTTGAACCATACAATATTTAGGACTACATACCTTTCTGTAGAGTTTTCCCTCATTCTAGGGTTCTATCAATGCTCATTATCGAAGCTAGTAAGTGTTAATTGAGGAGGTCCTTTGGTGGGAAAGGACCCTCATTGATTGCCATAGCCTCTTTTGTCAAAAGGAACTTAGATATCCCTTTGTTGATCTTGTCACGTATGACATTTACGAAACTGACATGCATTAGTAGTATGGCCTCCTTTGCCATATCCTCGGGGTATAATGCATGAGGTGCACTCACCCTTGGGGTGTATGTGATTCCTCATTGACACATGAGCATTGGGCTCCCTTTAAACCTGGTAGCTCTGCTTTGCTCTTCGAGGTGGGGCTCCATCTAGTTGCTATGCAAACTAATAATTTCACACCCTTGCTATTTGGAGCACTAAGCCTTTCAATGCGCTGCGTGTTTAAATCCCCTTGCATAGGCTGGCTATGAACACACCTGACAAGCGAGAGACCACGAAATTAAGGCTACCAGAAAGGTTGATGTTAGCTAAATAGAAAAACAAGGAAAAATATGTATGAACAATACAAAATTCCAAATTCCCCTGCAGTGAACTGTAAATGGGGGAAAATGGTAAAATAAAAAAGAAATGAGAATTCACTAATACTTGTGATGTGGATCACAAGTTCATAGCTTCTCTTTCTCACTAGGGCACCATCCCTGGCAACGGCGCCATTTGATTCATGTCACAGTAGGTGTTCGAGAATCAACAAAATTTATAACCTAAAATTCCTCCTACTGTAGTAGCAAAGCTACTACAGTATAGTGGTCTACGGTCGAACACAAGGATGGGTTTTCTTCGTGAGAGAAGAGTTGTAGTGGATTGAAAATGGTGTTTTCTCTTTGGATTTAAGGTTTTGTAAGAGTGTGGGTGAATGGTGGCGAAAATAAATGAAATAAAGTATAAAGAACTCCTTGAAGTCTCGGGCCCGCGGGCTTAGGGTTCTAAGTCCAGCAGAGCATGTCCTCGGCTCTTTTTTCCTCGCGTTGGGAGAATGACCTATAGTCATTTCGACCAGGATCTTCATTAGCTTTAAAACCTAAACCTATAATTTTCCTCTTGAACAATGGCATTTAATGAGCATAAATGCTCCCCGGATGGTGAAAACACGCCTCCCAAGCCTACCTACGGTAACTAGGAGGCAGCTAACTGGGTATCGAGTGGATCTAGTGATAAGTATCTTGAACCCAAAAGCTTGCCAAATACCGTTAGTGAGGGCATGCTGGGAGATTTAACCTAAGGTGAGGGGAAGCGGGAACGCAAACACCCGTAAATGCTTATGAAACGAAGAGCGGCCGACACCTTCGCGCACCGGTGTGCCATCTTCCAAGGATGAGATGCCAAGCATCCATGATTTGTCATCATCGAGGGTGTTTGGATGGGTGAAAAGTGCAAGAAAATGAAGGAAAATGAGAAAATCACGAAACTAGTTGTGGGAGAGAGCTTCATGTGATTTTATTGATTGATTGATGTTCTGAAGCAGTTCTGAGAGCTTATATATAGGTGCTCGAGTACCAAGAAATTACAAAAATGTATAAAGGAACCAAAATTACATCAGGGTAGATTTGTACGAAACTACCCTGAAGATTAGTCAGCGGCGAAGTGCGGGAAGCGATGTTGCGAAATTTATGACACGAAATGGGTTCTGAATTTTCGCAACCGCAAAATTTTCATTGTGTCTTCCTTATAACCGGCGTTTTGTAGATTTCTCTGGTTCTATCATGCATCTTTCTAATTCGGCTCGGGTTCATCGTGTTTGAATCGAATTGAAGATAATGAGAATTATTTAACATAGGAAACTACAAAATAGCTACAAAATGTATTAGTAGCAAAGTTGGGACCTCGATGTATCGATTGGGTTATTTAAGTTGATTAAGTACACAAAAGTGCTCAAAACACACTATAAACGGGGCTCCAAAATAGCAATATTTGGGTACTAATCAGTGCTATCGATAAGATGAAACTCTCATTATTTGAGAGATTGAAGAAAGTCGAATTGTGGATTGTATAGTTCTTTTTGTAAAACCTTGGAAATAACTAGTTTTGGCATGTACCTATGTATTCAAGGGAGTTGTAATTAAACTCTCTTCAAGTATTGTAATAAAATCTTGGATTATTTGAGCCTTAAAGAGGTCAAATCATTATGCAAGTTGGGTTATGAGAAGAGCCACTTGTGAAGGCGAAAAGACACGGTCGCCTTAGTGAATTAGGAAGGCCTTTGGCTGCTGCCTAGCCGATGTCGTGACATTACCCTTGAAGTCGTGACATTGGACAGTGGGACTTTGAGTGAGTGGACTGATGTCTCGACATTGGATAGCCATGGATTCTGGTCTTACGTGTGGCGCTCGTCGTGTTTATGAAGCGAGATGTTAGCTTGTTGTCGCGTGGCAGCAGGACATCATGGCCTGATGTCGTGACATTGAACCTTAATGTCGTGACATTACCTGGGAGTAAACCTGTGCAATAGGCTGGGTTGCCCATTTTGGCCTATGGCTCGGCGAAAAGAGCGGGGTGGTGGCCACTTCTGTCTTATAACGAGGCGGTGACGGCGCGTTGAGGAGAGGTTGTCTTTGGGTCGGGGATCATGTCGCTTGCCATGCGGGCCGGCCCGCCATGCCAGCCCATTGTGTCGGCCATGCGGGCGTGCCCACCGCATCGGTCCACCGTGTCGACTATGCAGGCCAGCCCTCCCACTATGCTAATTCTCCTTTTTCATGTAAAATTTATCGTATGCCTCTCGACAAATTATATAATGACTAGTTTGAGGGGTAAAAAAGTCTTTTGCATGTGACATGTCAATAATAGCCCTCCTAACAACTATATAACAACTAGTTTGAAGGATAAATAAGTAAAATCCTCATATTACTACTTTTCATGTCTAATACATAATACCCGTTTCCTTATTTATATAATGGTTACTTTTAAGGGTAAATAAGTAAATGACTTACAAATGATTTTCTATAAATACCTCCACATTTTTTTATCTTCACATTCTTTACAATTTTATCTAATCTATATTTCCACAATTCTCTGAGTTAAAATTCTCTCTGATTACGCCAATTGAAAGCTTCATCAAGATATCTACTAAGTGTAGAATTGTTCATCATCACAAGGTTGAGGTATTTATAATTTAGTTATTTCATTTATATTTTAATTTAATTGTTATTCTCTTTCTTCTACATTTCTTAGTTTTTTTCATAGAATTAAAAATGGATCCTCATTACCTAGATTTTGAAAACCTTGACTATGGTATTGATGAATATAATGAATTTAATCCTTTTGAAGATCATCCCACTCCCACTAGTGCCCCTTCCTTTAACCAACCCTCTAACCTTCCCCAACCCGATCCACTAGGCAAAAGATCTAGGACTAGTAGACGTACATCCGTAGTATGGAAGCACTTTAGTATAGTAAATAAAAAATATATAAGAGGAGAGGTAGAAGATCTAGTAGAATGTAAATGTTGTAAAAACACATATAGTTCCCAAAGCTAAGCTGGAATAAGGTCACCTTAAAAGACATGCCAGAGACAATGTACCAAAAACATGGTGCATTAAGTTTCTACAATCCCATTAAATCCAAGTGGGATAGGATCTAGTCGTCTCATGTGACCACTTTTATATGATAAAAAGCTATGAAATGGGTTTGCTAGTATGGTGCTAGTATGAACTACCGATGATATTTGCGGAAGGATCCTAAATTGTAAATTTCATCCAAAAGTTTGTCCAACTAGCCTTTCAAGAATTCCTAGGACTACTATGCGTAATGATATAAATTAACAATTGAAACTACTAAACAATTAATAATCAGAACTTAATGAGCATAATGGTATTATATCGGTGAGCTTCATATATATGGACTAATCAAAGTAATGATCCTTTCACATGTGTGACATCACATTATATAGATTTAATTGGAAATTGAAAAAGAAAGTATTAGGTTTCGTATAATATAACATCCGCATGATGAGCTGCCATATATGATTATGACCAAGTGTTTTTAGAGAAATTATTAACGTACAAAACAAAAATTTTAGTACTACTTTTGATAATGCTTCAAACAATGCAAGTACCATAGATTTATTTATAAAAGCAGGTTAGAGTACTAAATGAAATATTTCATGTGAGATGTGTTGTCATATAATAAATTTAATAGTACAGATGGTTTAACATTAATAAGTCCCTTAATAGAGAATATTCGGTATACTTTACAATTTCTTATGCAATCTAGTAGATTACAAGAATTTTATGCCTTGTGTAAATCGGTTGGTTTAAAGAAAAGAAAATTCCATCGTGATGTACGTCATCGTTGGAATTCTACCTATCTAATGTTAAAATCTTGTGTAGGGTACGATAACCTATTATTAGATTATGTCAATGGTAAGCTAGGTGAAATTAAAATAACTTCATATGATTGGGAGAAAGGTTTTCCTTTTTTAAATTTCTTGAAAGTTTTTATGATTCCTCTTAGCTTATGTTACATTGTGTATATGTACCTACATCTTGTATAGCACTTAGGTGTATTTGCAATATAAGTACTGTGTTTAAACAATATAGAGATGGACCATTTTTTGTTGAAATATGTGGAAAAATGGAAATAAAATTTTTGAAATACTGGAAAAATATTCCACCAACTTTTTGTTTAGGCCTTGTTTGGATCAATGGTTAAAGTTGAAGGTGTAAATAAAACATTTTAAATTTCATAGCTACGAGTGTATGAACCAACCACCTAAACTAGAGGGCTTAGTATATGAACAATTAAACACCATATATAAATATTATGAGTCTAAATATGGTAGTCCTCTTGAAGTACTACAACTTCATTTACATTTGGAAATGATCCATTCTTCATGTAATTATCTAAAGGAAAGCAACAAGTTGGTTCTTCAAGTATGTCTAATCTTTTAAAATATTTACATACTGATTACTTGTCATACCTATCCCATGATGAAATAAAAAATTTTGATATCATGAAGTGGTGGAAATCTCATGAATCCACCTTTCTTGTGCTATCTAAGATGGCACATGATCTACTAACCCCACCGGTGTCTACTATAGCTTCAGAATCTACTTTTTCTATTGCAGCAACTATAATTGGAGATAGGAGGACAAGCCTCACACAAAAAATGCTTGGAAAGCCTTGACATGTTTAAAGGATTGGGAAGAGAGGACACATGGGCCTCAAAGAGTTGAATGATCGTTATAGACATGAACTCGGCGTTTGGATATCAATCCAAGACCAAGATGTTGAAAGATTAATGAAGAATAAAGAATATGAAAATTGAAGAACCATATGTTGTCTTTTTTATTTAAATGTATTAAATGTGACTCATTTTTAAAGGTTGAGTAATGCATATGATTGATAGTTGGGTGGGTGCCAACCTAGTTGGGATGTATTCAAACTATAGTAATGCAATTCTTAACTATTTTCTTGTAGTTTGTTGAAATTTTGAATAAAAGAATCGTGTTTTTTTTTATATTTTCTTTTCATTTATCTTCTAATATTTCAAATTTTTTGTTATTTTGAAAAATATAAATATAAATATTTTTTGGTTTAAAGCAAAAAAAAATAGTATTTCTCTAGTATAAAATTACAAACTAAATATAAGAATTTTTTTTTAAATTGATTTAATTACAAAACAAA
The DNA here is from genome assembly GCA_016808115.1 of Tetrastigma voinierianum. Taxonomy (NCBI): domain Eukaryota; kingdom Viridiplantae; phylum Streptophyta; class Magnoliopsida; order Vitales; family Vitaceae; genus Tetrastigma; species Tetrastigma voinierianum. The sequence goes on along the minus strand of JAEQBH010002585.1, from coordinate 91,537 downwards.
ATTTAATATGGGCGACCGCTAGTACGAGCACCTTTTACCGGCAGTTAACGGTATTACGGGCTTATATGGGCCATGTGGGGCCAATCATTTGACGTTCACGGGCCAGCCCGGCTCGGCCCTTTTTTTAAGTGGGCTGGCACAGCCACACTTGCGTTGACGTTAAACGATGCGAGTTGGGCGCGGCCGGCTGTGCGACTGTTGGACAAGTCTGCACGGGAGGCCGTCGGGTACGTGGGATGGCCGATGTTGCAGCATTGGGTGATGTCCGCGACATGAAGTAACAGTAATGGCGACATCGTCGGGGCGGTGGGAAGCCCGATGCCGACATCGTCGGCGGGGCGGTGGGAAAGTTAATGTCGGCGACATGCGTCGCGCCCGGTGTAGGAAGCGATAGCCGGCTACATCATTTGCGGCGATGGGGGAGGCGATGTTGCGACATTGGATTCGCGGTGCCCTTATGCTTTGGGGTCTTCCAGCGATCCAAGCACTCTTGACCCGGAGGACCTAGGATGTGGAAGCAGGTGAGTTTTGACTCATCTAGCTCTGATACAAGGGGAACACCGTCCCTTTTGTGAAATTGTGATCCCGACACATGGGACGCAATGATGTGGAATCGAGTACTTATGTGATATCCATGGGTATTTTCGTAAGTTGATGGTAAATCAATGGACCTTCATATTTTGGGGCGTCAGAGTCAGACTAGTCCAACTAAAAACCCATTGTCTTAAGCTTTTATTCCTCTTTTGATAGAACTTTCCTAGATATAAACTAATAAATTACTACCTACTGACTTAGGCTCTTATACCACTATGTTTCACGGCATCTCTCATATATATGTGTGATGCAAGCAACTCGCGACTTACATATGGAACAATTTTCTCGGAGGCCAATCAAACTCACGGCCACTAGGAGATGCAGTTCTGGACGGGGTTGACTTTGACATGGGAAGAAACACAGCCCTCTGCCAGTTGACTAGCCAAGGCCTTGTCGGAGTACAACACCCAGCAGATCTAAGAAGGTGTACCTATAGGCAGCTTCACAGTGCCCACAAACACAGGCGTATTTGACTATGTTTGGGTCCATTCTACAACAACCCCCCTTCGAATACTCCGGCGCCGCCACCAACCTCATTAAAGTATTTTTGGGGTTGCCAAAATTGAATGCTGAATGGGGCTTAATAGTAAGTATTAAATCATTTATTTTTTTAATATTATATTTCTATTAAGTATTAAATTATTTGTTTTTTATATGCTTAAAATCAACATCTTAAATATATTAAGAAAAATAATTTAAATAAGTACTTGTTTGTACGATGATGATATAACTTTATTATTATAAATATTTGTTTTTCTAAAGAATATAAATATTTGGTTAAAAGACCTCAAATAACTCAAATTTATAAAGTTAATCCTCTCATGTCAAGGATCTAAGAATCTTTTCCACAATTGTAACATCTTTCATTTGCTCTCCATATACCCTCATTTTGCTAGCAACGGACGAAACTCAAGCAAAAAAATCTGTAATGCTCTCACCTACCTTCATCTCTAGAGTTTCAAAATCCTTTCTTGATGCTTGAAGAATTGAGCGCTTCACTCTAGCATTGCCTTCGTATTTCTTCTTCAATGAATCTTATATCTTCTTTGAGGTGCCCTTGTCCAATACAGTCTCCAGAATGGTTCTATCGATTTGCTTGAAAAGGTAATTTTTTCCCTTTGGTCTTTGAGCTTCAATTCCTCAAGCTTCCTATACTACGCATCTATCACCTCTGTTCCTTCTTTTTCATGCTACGCATCTGTTACGGCTGCTCCTGCCTCTAGCTCTGTATAGCCTGTCTCTACAGGCTCCAATACTCTTTACTTTTCAAGAAATTTTCCATAAGCATGCTCCAATGGTGATAATGACCATCGAAACGTGCTATTGCAAGTTAGGACGAAATTTCCCTCACTTGTCATCTTGCAAGTCACTCAAAAGCTGCAGCTTTCTTTCTTCTCGGGTCCAGGTGGGGCTCTGATACCAGTTTGTAGAAATAGGTGAGAGTATAACCTATTTGATTGAAGCATTGATTAAGCTTTTATAGCTTTAACAAGAAAATAGAAGAGTTACTCACGATAGCATAATCTAAGCTAGGTGATAAACTAAACAAGAATAAGTTAAAAAAACTAACGATTTTTAACGTCGACGACATTAAATTTTTTTACATGTTTAACTAATATTTGTTTCTCTTGGTCCTGCCATTTTATGGTCCCAAAAGAACCCTTATGATCGATAACAAAGAAAATTGATTTTTCTCCAAAATAACAATGCCATGAAAAAAATAAAAAGAAGACTAGTTCCAAAGGTTTTAGAGCTAAGAGCCTCTTTTGTTCTTATTTTTAAAAATTAATTTTGGACCTAAAAAACAAGGGAAAATATAAAAAACACATTTGATTTATAGTTTTTTTTTTTTTTTTGTTCTGAAAATATAAAAAATAAGAATAATTTTTAGAGAACACTAGAATAGTATTCACTATATTTTAAAAAACGGTTCTCAAGCACCGGAAGACACAGACGCAAAGCTACCATTTTGTAAAGTTCAATATTTTTTTCAAATCCTTGTCCGTATTTGTTATTACCGGGTCATTGACTCTGTGTACCTACAAAGTCATTTCAAAATATCAAAGAAAGAAAAAAGTCTTGAATGCCATTAAGACAAAAAAAAAAAAAAGCATAGGGCTGCAGAGAAAGCGTTTAAAAAACAGTTCTAAATTATGACTTTCAAACGTGGCTCTAATTACAAACTATTTTATAGAAAAATAATGATTTTTAGATTTTAAATATTTTTTAAAAAACAAACTTTATATCTAGGTTGATGGAGGTAAAGACATATAGAGCAAAACAATACAATACAATATTAATACAAATCATCTTAGAATTTTCTTCGTTGACAAGGATTTGAAAACAGATCGAATTTTGTCACGACTCAGTTATCCAATCTAGACAAGATTCCATTTCATGCATGTTTGAATTAAATGGTGCATGGGTGAAGATTGAACTCTTAAATTTTTATCTAATAAATAATCATTTTGCTTAACTTCTTATCCACTATTACATTTTATCCAATAATAGTTTGTATTTTGTACTTGACTTCTTTTACACTCCCTCACAAGGCTCTTGCAATCTTCATCCACACTAGATATGACAATGGCACGGGTGGACCTATCTTTATTTAAATAATCTCTTATATTTGTTTCATTTAAAAATTTAAATGAGGTAAGGTATGATGGCGGTCATGGAAAATTCTTATACTGGCCTTATTTAGCTTTTATTTTTAGGTTTATTTATTTTTAATATTTGTTTTTTCTTTTTATTATATTAAAATTAATATATTTCATACAAAAATAAAATATTATAAATTTCTATAAATTTTTTTTCTAAATTTTTATATAATCGGGATATTACATAATAAAGCGCAAACCTACTCTAAACTCATCTTTGTGTTTGGAAAAAGCTTCGAACGGTAAAAACTCTATTCATTTTAAACTATACCCGTCCTATAAAGGGTTGAGTGAGAAGGAAACCTGAAAAAACATGGCCGTTGCCATCCCATAATTTAATAAACGAAAGCGTGGAGGATTTTTATAAGCTAATAATCAAATTAACAAGGTAAAATCAATCAATAAGGCAACTAATTAAATGTACCATCATATCATCATTATTATTATTATTTTTAAATTTAACCAACTTACTTAGCATCATCTTTAGAGGTGAGGGTGTAGTCTTCAGCGAGGCCTCCAATAGAGATGAACATTTTTTTTTTTTTGTTAGGTCATGAGGTGTCCTGAGTGGATCTCTGCACATAAGGAAGACATCTTTAAGTCATATCACATTCAGACTAATCCTCATTCGAACCATGATAGACTAAAAGAATGGTAAAGCTCTACCATATAACACAGCTGTATTCACAGAGCTCGAATTCGAGACCTTTGGTTAAAGTATGAGAGACCCCAACCATCTGACCTACATGTTTGATGGTTTGAGATGAATATTTTAATTCCCTTATTTTGGCAATCTAATATTATTTCACTGCCGAGGTAGGAGTTGGATCACAGTGGTGGCTGAGGTTGAGGGCTGGAGTCTACAATAATATTATAAACCGATTTTTAAAAATTGTCTTCCAAACTCATTTTCAAAACAATTGGTAAACAGACCCGAAGAAGTAATTTTTGTAGTTTGGTGGCTTCCCATTTAAATAGAAGCCCTAGTGGTGAGTCACGATCCACGTGTGCCAATTCATTTAAACAAGTGTATGTAATTTATATATTTCTAAATTATTTTATTTTAAAACTAAACCACTTTTGAAATGTTAATAATTTGCTAGACACGTTTTTTTATTCTAACTAATGTATTACATTAGTACAAGGTAATTGGTTGTTTAATGTCCCAATCCAGATTCCAGTTAGGCAAATTATTAACATATCAAAAGTATTTAATATTGATAATCAGGAAATGGACAAATCTATCTAACTGGAGTAATGGCTGCATGATTTAAAGGCAAACTAATTAATATATCAATATTATTTGTTGTTGGAATAATTTGGAAGTGGATAAAGCATGCTTGTTCAATTTACTACTTTATAACAAAAGTACTTAGTTGTCAAAAAAAATTCTAAACAATTCCAAACTCTGTTCAGTGACAAATGAATTAAAATAAGATGTGAACGTGGAAAAGAAAAAAAAAATGCATGCATGAAGATGAACGTGTTAAACAAGCGAGGCATCCTGATGTAACAAATGAAAGTGATTTCTTCACATTAAATCAATTCATACTCGAGAGTCTCTATCACAGGATTCTTGCAATCTTCTTCCACAAGGTTTAGATAAATGCCTATAAATTTCCATACCTTGCTCACAATTTTTCATCCATCGGAGCAACAAATTAATCTCATATAGCTCTAATGGCACACAAATATTATTCTCTCCCTTCATTACCCCTCCTCTGTTTTCTCTTCTTGGCCTCCATCTCGAACATAATGCAGGTAATATAACAACTTATTGGGGCAAAATGGGTACGAGGCAGCAGCTGTTGCCTGCTCGACCAGAGTATGGAATTATCAATATTGCTTTCTTGTATAGTTTTTGGGAATTGCAAACTCCAAAAGATGGATCTAGCTGGACATTGTAGCCCCAGCATAGGATTGCTCGTGGTTGAGTCAAGAGATTAAAGCATGTCAGAAAAAAGGCGTCAAGATATTTCTTTCCCTTGGAGGCGCCACCACATACGCTTATACCTTGGTCTCTACTGAGGATGCCAGGTCCTTTATTAATTCCATCCCCACAAATATGAAATATCTATTTATATGTACAGGTTGGTCTTGGTCTTTTGAGTGAATAGAACCCAAAACAGTAGTAAGCACATGGAGGGTTGGTCATAGTCATCCCTCTAGAAGCCCTCTTACCTAAATCTTTTTATTTGCCGTTTTTATTAGAACTTTTTTAGATATGTATAACAAATTACCATTTATTGACTTAGGTTCTGATACCACTATGTTTCATCTATGTGCGAGGCAGGCAACTCGCAACACATATGGGTGTTTCTTGGCAATCAAACTCGACCACTAGGAAATGCAGTGCTGGACAGGGTTGATTTTGACATAGAGAAGCACAGCCCTCCACTGGGACGACCTAATAAGGCCTTGTCGAAGTACAACACCCAGAAGAAGAAGGTGTACCTGTGGCATCTCACCCAGTGCCCATAACCGGATGTGGATGGACACCGCCATAAACCTATTCGACTATGTTTGGGTCAATTCTACAACAACCCCCTTGCCAATATTCGGCACACTCCACCAACCTCATTAACTACTGGAACAATTACTGGACAAAATTAAATCTGATAAAGTATTTTTGGGGTTGCCGGCAGCCCCGAATGCAGCCCCTAGTGGTGGCTACGTCAAGCCGGAACCTTATCTCGAGATCCTGCCGTTCATCAAAACTTCTTCATGTATGGAGGTGTCATGCTTTGGTCAAGATGTTGGGATACACAACTTCAGCTACTTAGTGATGCTATTAAGTCAGTGTTTGAACTAAAGTCTTCCCCATACCTATTATTGGAGTGTTTTATTATATCTATATCACTTCTGCTATTATACGTATGTTTGGTTCTGGTATAGTGAAAAGAAATAAAAGAGCTTCCATGAAATATAAATTTTATGCTGTCACGATTTATACTTATATTACAATATCTTTCCATATTAAAAAATAAAAAATAATTATTTTTCCATAATTTATTATCATAAAAGAAATGATAAAAAAAAGAGAAAATAATTTTTTAATTTTTAATCTTTTTTATAAACAGACTTTGTAGCTAGGTTGACAGAGGTAATAACAAACAGTACAAATTGAACAATACAGTGTATTATTTTAGAATAATTGTGGAAAACATGTTGCAAGTCATCTTACGATTTTTTTTGTTGACAAAGATTTGAAATAACTGTCAAACAATAGAGTTTCCGCAGAAAGATTTCAAAGAGATGTGTTCTCCCTCTAAAGCGAGAGGCAATATATAGATACAATTACATCCACAAAAATTGGGTCTAAAAGGAAAACAAGTGAAACTTATATCATATACAAGACAGTTAAATATCATAGGCACCTCCCCAAGTTAATTGCGAATCAATCTAATATTGCGTCTGACTCATCACGAGACCTCCCTTCAAGTTGGTGCATATTAGATGTCCTTCATACTTAACTTGTCAATTATACCATGAAACATCTTCCACAGACGCCTTTGTAGGCATATTATTTACGACTCTCGGATTAGAATAAATGGGGTGTATAATCTTTTCATCGAGTTCCTTGATGGAAATGATGATCAACTTCAACATGTTTAGTGCAATCATGTTGAACAAGATTTTGTGCAATTTGAATGGCTGCCTTATTATCACAATAGAGATTCATAGGTGTAGCATATTCAATCCCCAAGTCCCTCAATATATATATTCCTTATCCATAACAATTCGCATACACCATGAGCCATACCTCTAAATTCGGCTTGACACTTGATCATGCTACTACCTTACAGCTGCTTGCTTTTCCAAGTGACCGGGTTACCTTCCACAAAAGTAAAGTAACCGGATGTGGACCTTACGGTTGTTTGATCACCTGCCCGATCAGAATCTGTGTATCCTTCCAATGTTAAGTCACCATTTTGAGAACAACAAACCTTTTCACGGGGCACTCTTTAAGTATCTTAAGATCAGGTATTTGCTTCCATATGTTCTTCACTCGATTGCATGCATGAGGCGCTCTGGCGCTCACGCATATGATATATACGGCCTTGTGTGTGATAAGTAGATTAATCTTCCAACTAATCGCTGATAACGACCCTTATGCGGTAGGGCTTGAGTGCAGGAGAATTCGAGCTTATGATTCATTTCCATAGAGGCGTCTCTAGTTTTGCAATCAAGCATTCGGTTTCGGTTAGAGAATCCCTAACACATATTTTATTGTAGCAAGACTCCATGTTTCGATCTTGCTCTCGATTTAAAAAATATTTAAGTTTGCCCGAGATTCTTCATTTCAAATTTTGTGGCTAAATACTCCTGTAAAGCTTTCATTTCGCATAGATTGTCTCTATCGAGGGCATATCATCAACATACACAGGAATTAAAAGCATTACTTTTCCTTCTTTATGTTTTACTAAACAAAGTGTGATGCGAGTTACTTTGTATAGCCAAACTCCTTCGTTGTAGTCGAGAATCTCTCCCGAAACCATGCTCTAAGTGACTGTTTCGGCCCTGTCCTGATGACTTTTTAATTCTGAGACTTCACCTTTACCACGAAGAACCATTTTTAACTTCCAGTGGTGGCTCCATATGAACCTCTTCTTCCAAATCTCCTTTGAGAAAGCATTTTTAACATTCATTAAATGTCGCAGAGGTCATTTCGATTTGCTGTTATAGATATAAGAATGAATTGTATTGATCTTAGCCATCGGAGTAAAAGTATCCCATTGGGGCCTTATCCCATACCTTGCGCATATCCCTTCAACTAGTCGGACTTTATATCTATCAATACTCTATCCGGGGTTTGAGTTTCACCTGAACACTCCATCTACATCCAATATTTTTATTTTAGAAAGGGAACAAGTTCCTAAGTGGCATTCTTTCAGAGCCTCCATCTCTTCGCTCATCACCTTTCTCCATTTTGGACGCCCAATGCATCCCGCATACATTATTAGAATAGAAACTCTGTGGACAATTTAGATTAACAAAGAATGCATACGATTCCTAGCCAACCTATGAGATGACACATAGTTGCACTGGTATTTATTCGCTTCAGGATCGTGTTCATATCATTTTTGAACTCCCTATTCAATCTGTGGATATCTAGGAGTCGTATTTTGCAGAACATGTTTCATTATACTCTCCAAACACAGGATTCATACTTACTTGAGGAGGAACATTCTGGGTTGATTCTTTAGTTAATGGTGTAGATGGGGGCAACTCTGAGGGTATTGGTAGTGATTCACTCCCAGTTTCATGATTGTGATCACAGCTTTGTTGCACAACATGCTTAAAATGTTCATTCACCTTTTCCAACTAGCTCAATAAACTCATCACCTCCACCACTCTCTTGTTGAATATTCTCCAACTCAATAAACTCATTACCTCCACCATTCTCTTCACTTGAGCTCTCCCTCAAGAGTATAGAGACTTCCTAGAGTAATAAGGCTCTAATTTCTGAAGAGGCATCTAGAGTCACATGTAGCTTTCTGGGTTTGTGGATCATAGCACCTATATCCTTTTGAAATTCAGCAGCCAAATAAAAACACATCAAGCTATGACATGGATCGAGTTTATTTCTCAAGATTTTGGGATGTGAACATATACTGCAGACATCCAAAACTCTGTGGTTCAAGATTCTAAGATGGGGAATTGAAAGTAAGGATTGCAATTTCGTTGAGGAGTTTTGAAAGTCTATTACTGAGAAGGTGTTCGCTGATGAGGTAGGCAAACAGATTTCACAAATTTCACCCTTAATAAAATCGAGGCATGTTCATACAAGAGGGAGGCACGCACTACCTCCAAAAGTTGTCTATTCTTCTCTCTCAATCCATTTTAGTCGTGGAGCATAGGTGCATGAGGTTTGATGACGAATTGCATGGTTTCCTCAAAATTTCGAGAGAGGCATCCATAAACTCACATTGTCGGGATTTCCAAACACGAATCAGCTTTTTGATGCCTGAAGAGCTGTTTTGTGAAAATTCGAATGCTAGACACACATCACGTTTTTTTTAATAAGTAGGGACACCCAAGTCATTCTAGTGCATTCATCAATAAATGTCACAAAGTAACGAAGTTCCGTGATATGGAGGGAACTCAGACCCCAAACATTAGAGTGAATAACTTCAGTGTTCCGAACTTTATTCGTAATTTCGTGAATAAGAACACGGTGTACTTTAATATTAGTGTCATCACAATGAAATTCCCTATCATTCAACTCAAAAAAGTTGTGGTTGCAATTTCAAGATAACCAAAAGAAAGATGTCCTAATCTACGCGCTGTAAACTATATAGTTGTTCGAGCCTTGTCTTTAATGCTAGTTTGATTTGCCTGACTGATTTTCGATCCCCCATTCTCCGGCAACTCTAAGTAGTAAAGTTTGCCCCGTCTAACACCATAACCAAGAATCTTCCGGGTTAGAATGTCTTGAAAGAGACAAATGTAATAAAATACAAGACAAGGAGTTGAAGTAATTTGGCTAATGTGACAAAAGGTTGCATTCAAGAGATGGAACAACAAGGACAGATCTAATGTGAGAGTATTAGACAAGATAATAGACCTTCCTTAGTAATGTGGGGAGGTGCTACCATCAAGGCGGAAATAACCTAATGGAGAAGAAGGAGAACAGATTGAACCACCGGAGTCCCACGCCGCGATCGATGCACCTGTATCAATAATCCCAAGCTCATTCTTGTAGCTGCAAAATTACAGATACTTACCACTAATACCTCGGATGGGCAACATTTGCGTGAGGCGCCGTTGATTTTCTCTCTGCTCGATGTCATCATAGCTTCCTTTAACAATCTTTTACGAGGCTTCTTTGGAGAAGTCCCACCCCAATTCCGAACTCACAAAGAATTTTTACGAGGGTGATGGGTTTCAGGGAAAATACGATACGATGGTTTCTTGCACTTTGGATCAAGGTGCTTTTGATACCATGTCAAACAATAGAGTTTCAAGTAAAGATTTCAAAGAGATGTATTCTTCTAAAACAGAGGCACATATAGATACAATTACATCCTAAAAAATTAGAGGTCCCAAAAAGGAAAACAAATTGTTTCTATATCTATATACAAGATTGGTCAACTATCATAATTTCTAGGATTAATTACACAAATTGTTTCTATATCTATATACAAGATTAATAACTATCATAATTTAGGATTAATACCTAATCAATCTAATATTGCGCATAACCTGCGTGCATAATAACATGTTTAAATTTTATCGATTCAATATCCAACTTCGCACTCGTTTGAATTAAAAGGAGCAGAAGGAGGAAAATATCGGATATATGGCCGAGTGTACCAAAGCGAAGCAAATAAAGTTGTTATGCAAAAAAATTAAAAATGATGAAAATATCAATTAAATATCGCTATTTATAGGAAAAAGATCGAACATCAAGCGTGCCGCACGCGAGTGGAATGGTCAAAATTGCCAAAAAATCGGTTGCCTCTTTTATTGTTTGACGAGATTCAATACTCTAAATTCATTCTCCGACTATCCAATGGTCCAGATTTCAATTTTTAATGAATCTAACTGTCATATTTTTTAATAATTTATTTCTTACATCTATATAAATAATTTATTTAAAAATCCATGCTCCATCACAATAAATTTTTTTGGAGGAGGCTCCATCACAATATATAACCTATTAGGTATGAATCAATATTAGTAATGAAGAAAAGCGCAATTTAGCTCAAGAAAGGAAGGGATTTATTATGAAATAAGCAAGGCATTTGGAGAGAGACATACAATGTGAGAGGATAATTTTAAAATCGTACATAACTTTAGAACTATATCAAATTTTAACATAATTAATAATGATTCATTCAGAAATGGTTTCTGAGAATATTTTTTGTACTCTAACACAAAATGAGAAAAAAAATATTGAGCAGACAAAAAAATATTCTCTATTTTTATTGTTAATTATTGTTTTATATGTCAACTCTGCTTTTCATTAGTGGATATGGTTTTAAAGCTTTTGTAATTGATTATATTTAATTTTTTGTACATGTAGGTTGCCTTTGAGAAATTAATTTTCTACTTAGCCAAGCTGCATGAAGCAGTTTGTTGGAAACCAAGGCACAATTGGGTTTGCATATAAAAAGAAGTGAGTATTGAAGTTGTGGATTTTTTTTTTGTTATTGTAACCTTTTGTTTATGAAATGTTGTTATTCAAGAAATACAGGTTCTCTATTTATGATCAAAAAAATAAAATTCTGAGTATGGATCATAACATTTTTTTTTTCTCATTTGTAATTTGATTGAGTGCAAATAATCTCAAAATCGTGTCATGATTCTAAGCAATAATGCTTGTTGTGAAAACTAAATTTTTAAATAGATTTATAAATAATGATTGTTATTTTTATTTTTGAATCTATAGTCCAAACACTTAATAAATCTAAAAAATGAAATGAATTTCATTTTATTTCTCACACACAGATTAACTTCACAACAGATGGTCTATGCGGCGCCCCTTCCTGGCACACCCGTCGAGGACCCAAATTCTCCACACTCCATCTGGTCACTACATGTCGACCGGCTCGCCCGCCTAGGGCCTCATCAGTGCTGCCCAGCCTTCCGACCGCCTTGCGCAGGTGGCCAACACCCTTCTTCATTGCTGTCTCGACTGGGCGACAAGCTCCCCCGCTCCGTATTGCGCCCGCAGGCATGCCCAACCCTGCCGTCCCGCGACACTCCGCGCACCTGCCGCCCAACTCCCCGACACGCACGCCCGCACACTATGATATCTCCTTCAATTCATACGCTGCGTGCGCGCCAGCCAACATAGCACTCCTCGTGCACTCGTCCGCTGCTGTCCCGAACCCCGAGTCAAAGTCCGTAACAAACTCTCCCCCGCTTAAAATCTTGCACCGCCCCGTAAGGTACTACTGTGTGTCACCCTTGAAGATCAAGTAGCTCCTCCCGAGCCTTTTCTCTGTCCGCACTGATGCTCATTGGCACTGTGGACGTCCCCGAGGAAAAGACGCGGCCACACCGCCATGTTCCTAGCACCCCGAGTAGTACGCCCCGCACTTCACTGACCCCCAGTAAGCGGCCTTTCTTCCGCTCTACTAGACACAACTACGGCACCTCAGTTCCGGAGGCACACCCACATTCTCCATGGGTCCCCTTGGTGCAACTTCATCTTTGGCTTCACTTGATTACTTGTACTGCCATAGGAGAGATAGGCCTCAAGATCGCAAGAGTAGAACACCTCCTTGTTCTCCACCCCTGCCTCGCTCTGATACCATGTTGTCACAGGACTAACTTTTCACAAATGCATGGCCCGTGCAACGGCCCCTCTCGACACCCTGTTGAGGGACCCAGCCTTTCATTTCTTATTCTATAACATAAATATCTATCTTAGAAAAGAAGCAAAAAAGATTCTAAAAGAAAAGGAAAAAGATAATTTCTTTTTATGTCAACCCAAGGACGAGCGTGAGTGATCGTGATATTGGCAATTTGATTGGCACGTATGTGGAGGCGCACTCAAAAACTTTGATGGTAATTGGAAGGTATCCAGAGAGCCCGGATTACACTGATGTCACGAAGCCCCTGAAGAGAAATGAAGATCAAGAGGGTGGGAGGGTGAATTGGGTCAACTTTAAAATGAGAGGCTCCTACCTTCTACATTTCTGTGGCCCGATGGGACATGCCGAACATTGCGAAAGACTCTATGCTACGAAGGATCCGGAATGTGGAGAAGCCATCTGTGCATGGATCTGGGCCCGGGCAAACAAGCTGCAATGAACATCGGGGAACGGTGGCCCGGGTATCCCCACCAGACAGTTAATGGAAGGCTAATCAACAGCGATGGAAAAGGAAAGGAACCGGCACAGGAGAAAGGTTAGTGGGCAGATGGGAACCACGAACCGTAAGGCTTCCTACAATTATGACAATCAGGTTATTAAACAGCTGCAACTTAGACACCGTTATGGAATTATGCAACCAACACTCATTGGCACAGGAGGGATGTGCTGGCAGCGATGTAGAGGGACTCGTAGTGGCTGAGGTAAAGCGGCGTCGAAAGGAGGGTACTAGGAATGGTGAAGATGAAGATGGGGAGCTTCAAGACCACACTCACCAAGCATGCAGGCCGACACCCACACATCCACGTTCTTCAGGCACGGCGGGCACTGGCTACCAGGCCCGCCTCGAGCAATGAGTGTCCTCAGTTGGAACTGTCGGGATTGGGCAATCCAAGCCCAGCCCGCACTTTAAAATACTTAGTGTTCAGGTTGCTCCACCCAGTGTTCCCTGATGGAAGAAGTAAATAGAGTGAGAATAGATGCTATAAAAAACCAAATTCAGTTTGAAGGCCTGTTCTTAGTGGAAGTGGAAGGTGTCCGTAGGGGCGGTGGTGTGGCATTCATGTGGAAGGAAAAGCACTCCGCAAAGCTAATCAGTTTTTCAAAGAATTATATTGACCTGTAGATTCGAATCCCTCATCGGCCGCTTTGGAGATTAACCGGGTTCTATGGCTTCCCGGAAAGGCAAAGACGTAAGGACTCTTGGGAACTCCTAAGGCAGTTAAAAGACAAATCGAACCTTCCTTGGTGTTGTGTGGGTGACTTCAACAACATGTTATCACACTTTGAAAAGAGGGTCGAAAGCAACCGGATTATCTTATCAACGGGCTCTGAGATGCCGTAGATGATTGTGGGCTTCTGAGATATCATGTCCGGGTATCCGTTTACTTGGGAGGCACAAGGCTGTGCAAATTGGTTGAAGAAAGCCTGGAGTAGAGCTTTTAGCCTCCGAAGGAGTGACATAAAGCCTTTGATACGGCTAGTGTCCCTTACCGAGGATGCCCTGCCGTCTGATCACACGGCCATTCACTCATCCTGAATAGTACAGTGAGGCACAAATAGCGTCGTTTTCAGTTCGAGAATTCATGGATTAGGGAGGAAGGGTGTCGGGCAGTGGTACAAAATAGCTGGGGTGCAATAGGAGATGTAGGCAACCAAGGGAGGATTAAAGCTTGCGGAAACGATCTCGAAGCCTAGGGAAAGGAGCGAAGGACATTATTCCGGGAGACGATCTCCAGTTGTAGAAACCAAATCTAGGCTCTCAAGTTTTGTGTTGATGTAGTCTCAATCAAACAGGTACTAGAAGTCCGAGATGAGTTGTGTAAGCTCCTGCTGCAATAGGAAGACTATTGTCGGCAAAGAGCCAAAACAATTTTGGCTAGTCAGAGGAGACCAAAATACCAAATTTTCCATCTAGCGTCCTCACTAGAAGGAAGAAAATGAAATAATGCAGCTAAAGGACGAGTAGGGTGTGGTATACATGGAATAATGGCCTTCAACAACCAATTTTAATTACTTTGGTGACCTCTTCAAATCGGGTGGAGTGATGTTCAACCTATTCTTGCAATGTCTTGAGAAGAGTTATAGAAGCATAGAATAGATACTTGCTCAATCCTTTTGAGGCGGAGGAAGTAAAGACAACTCTTTTTTCCATGCACCCGGACAAAGCTCCCGGGCCAGACGGAATGAATCCGGGGTTTTTTCAAACGTACTGGGACATTGTTGGAGAGCAAGTGACTTCAGCTTGCTTAGATTGCCTCCAGAATTGTCGCCTTCCAAAAGGTATTAATGATACTACCTTAGTGATCATTTTGAAGAAAGAAAAGTCCACTCAAGTTACCTTGATCGACACAATATCCCTCTGCAACATTATCTATAAGATCATTGCCAAAGTGCTGGCATATAGGGCTTAAAACATGTACTCCATCTATAATCTCGCCACTCAAAGTGCATTCATACTAGGAGACTGATCACAAAACAATATTATGATAGCCCATGAAGTCAACCACGACCTTAAAAGGAAACGGCAAGGGAAGCATGGTTTCTTAGCATTGAAAATGGATATGTCCAAAGCCTACGATCGTATAGAATGGCAATTTTTAAAAGGTACGTTGCTGAAGCTTGGTTTTCATCAAAGTTGGGTCGATAAACTAATTCTTTGCGTTAACTGTAAGATACCATGTTCTTTAAAATTGGGAGGAGATTATTTTTATTCACAGTGAGCGGGGACATGCCAAGAGGATCCCTCTCTCCCTATCTGTTTATTCTACGTACTCGGAGGACTCTCTTACATGCTTAACATGTTGGAGAAAAGAGGTTTATATTCCGCGGTGTCGGGTGGCTCGGGGCACCCATAATCTCTCACCTTTTCTTGACGGTAGTTACCTTTTTACATGCATGAATGAGCAGGGAGGGACGACACATTAGGCTCGGCCTTGACTATAGGAAAAGGCCTCGGCGAAGGTGAATTTTAAGAAATCCTCCACTACAACCTTCGGCTCAGAACACAGCCCAGGATAATTCAGACCTCTTTATGCTTAGCTGTTTGGGGCACTCGTGACGTTCTCACCATGAGGAAGCCTCTTGGCCTTCCGAGTTCTCATTGGGAGAATAAAGCTACTTTACTTTGATTATTAAGAAGGTGTAGTGAATCCAAAGATTGGAGTAAGAAATTTCTATCAGTGACAAAGGAAATTATGCGAAAACCAGTAATCCAAATGATCGAGTCTTACATATGAGTGTGATTTAAAGTATACCCCATTCGCTTTGCGACGTGTTAGAAAAAATTATGAAGTTATACTAGTGGGGATGTAAAACCCCGGAAGAGGGATCGAGGTGGATAAATGGGAAAACTCTGCCTAGACAAGAAAATGGGTGGCATTGGGTTTCGAAGGATCCATCAAATGAACTCTACTCTCTTAGCTAAGCAGGCATGTGTTGCTTTCAAACCGACATGCTTTAGCGACCAAGGTGGCACAAGCAAGGTGCAGTTGACTTTCCTTGTCTGGCTTCAGAGGCAAACCACTAGCTATGTTTTTAGAGTATCATGGAAGTGCAAAATCTCATTCATGAGGGGCACGAAGTGGAGGGAGTGGTATAGGGGAAAGGTGAGAACTCAAGCGGGACCCTTGGCCAGTTGTCAGGTATATAGAAACCTCACCACAGGGTTAAAGTTGCCATGGTAAGCTCCTCCGATTATAGGACCAATAATGTTGGGACGTGGAGACACTAGCAGAAAGAAGATTCAATGATGGATAGGCAACTAATTATGCATATTCCACTTAGCCTTGGAAGAAACGAGGATCAATGGTGTTGGGTAAGGGAAGACAAGGGCATCTACCTTTGTCAGAGTGGGTATAGAGCACTCATTTCTTCACCCTTGCTTGAACTCACTGCCACAACCCTTTGTAAAACTAGATGAATATATGGTCCTTAACACATCCCACAGAAGGTAAAAAATATCTGTGGAGAGCATGTACCAGTACTCCCCACAGGTGATAAGTATTTCAAAAATTAATCATTGTGGAGGCTGTTGCCCGACATGCATGTGTAACCAAGAAGATACCCTCCATGCTATATTTATATGTGCTATAGTAAAAAAAAAAAATGGAGGTCATCTCCCCTTGGAGAGTGTCAAGGGCAAGTAGCTTGTTCAGTGGATTGGTGCGGGCTATGGACCGTCTGACAGGGGTTCAAGATTGGGCTGCGATGATCTGGCGTCGGGAGTCGCCTTGTCTGTATGGAGAAAAGCCCATGCCTTACGGTGGACCAGGCTAGTGTTTCGGCCTTATCTCTTTTTCGTCAATGGGAGCAAGCAAACATATCGAATTCGAGAAAAGTGAGCCACACTCCTACAAATAGGAAGAAATGGGAGCCTCCTAAACATGGCTTTCTTAAGTGTAATTTTGATCGACTATATAGTAGCAGCAGACAAAATAACCGGATAGGGTTCGACTACATTATCAAATGTGAAGGTGAGTTGATAGGGGCAAAGAATGGGCACAAGACAGGATCCGATAATGTACTAGAAGCGAAGGGCCTGAGACGGATCAGATAATGTCTTTAGAGCGGAAGCCTTAAAGGCGGCTGTAGAAGCTATTATGGATAAAAGATAAAGGCACTTTGCCAACATAATCTTGAGTCGATTCTCGGTTATGGTAGAGCTATCAATACGCAATTTTCTATTCCTCCAACGTGGTGCGATATTGCAATTTGCGTGTACCTCTGAGCGGCTTAAATGGGCATTAGATTACTTTCAGCGAATAGATCGGCGAACCAAGCCGCTCATGAGCAGCAAGGTGTTTCTTTGTCGATCTTGGAGGTAGATTCATCTCTGTTTTTGAAGTGATGTTATCGCATGGATTTGTTTGAATAAATACAATTTCCATTTGTCCTGAAAAAAAAAAAGGACGTAGCGTAAGATATGATTTCCAAATAACCTCATAAAGTGAGTTAATTAATAGTTAATGGTTAAAGTTTGTTTCCTAAAATAATAAAAAAATAAGTCATTTGATTTTTTTATAATTAAGAAAAATATTTGTTGAAAGACCTTGTCTATGTAAAAAAAAAAATCTTGTAAATTAAAGCTTGTTTTACATAAATTAATATTTATTGATCATGTTATAGACAATTCAATCTTCTAATACAATTCAATCACTCAAAAATATGACTCAATTATCATTATTTCTTAAGAAATGAAATATTATATCTAATAAATAAATGGATTGTAAAATGAAAAAATAAATATATTTAAATATTACATAACACTATTTAATCTATATTAACTAATATCTAACAAAAAATTAAGCTAATATTCACACATAATAATATTGTGCTTAAACAATAAACAAATTTTGTGTACAAAATATATATATTTTTAGTAGTAAAAAATTTAAAGTATATTTGTCACTAAATGTATGTTTTGCAACAAGGAATTTGTATCACTAAATATCAAAAATTGTTCCAGGTATATTGCTTAAATATTTATTCACAAAACATTCTTCTAGTCAATATGTTTTGCAACAAAATTTACATTTTCGTCTCTAAAACTATCTCAGACATATATTGAGACAATTTTAAATTTATTGCTAATAGATATATTTTGTGACGACTTATTTTCTCATGTTTTAAATTGTTATAAATATCATTTTCACTTATAATAGTAGGTCATGGGACTACATTGTTACTCATAAAACAATTGAGGGCATAACAAGTATATTGAAGAATACAAAAAGTTTGAGCGGTGAGGTGGCAAAGCTAGTCTATCTTTAAAAAGTACTTCATAAGAATAGTTTACCGATACAAAATGGTGATGAGTCTATTTATTTTTTCTTGTTATTCTTCATTCTCCATCCTTAGTTTTTCTTGGCAGTAACCATCATTTCCCGTATTTGTGAAAGTATTTCATGAGGTACTTCCCATTGATGAACCTTTGTGTGGCTCTCCTTGAGGTTGATGTGATAGGCATTTAAGGCGTGGTTGGTCAGGCCTTGAATGGTCCTCGATTAAGGAGACCATTTCCCAAAATTTTGTCTTTAACGCATCGATGGACCTTCCACCTTCCAAGCAGGCTCCCCTTCTTCAAAATTTATAACCCGGTTTCACTTGTTGTAGGCCCTTCACCCTTCTTTTCTAGATCATGATGTGGTCAGTGCTTGTAATCTTTTCCCATCCAATGACTCGAGTTCCATCATCGCTAAGCCTCATTTGTATTCTTAGGATTAAGGCCAGTATATGCAGATCTCTTAGAATGAACTATCACCTCCATTGGAAACCTTGCATCTTGTCCATATGTTAGAAAGTAAGGACACTCACCTATATAATCTCTTTAGAAGTTCTATAAACCCGTAAGATTAGAGCTAAAAATTATATTGCCAATCTACAGGATTGTCCACCACAGCACCTATTTGCTTGAGCATAAAAGGGAGTAGATTTGATGAGTTAGACCCTTGTCCTTAGAGAAATAAGTCATCTCATCC
Organism: Tetrastigma voinierianum; assembly: GCA_016808115.1. NCBI lineage: Eukaryota > Viridiplantae > Streptophyta > Magnoliopsida > Vitales > Vitaceae > Tetrastigma > Tetrastigma voinierianum. Next base: position 72,481 of record JAEQBH010002585.1, on the reverse strand, counting down.
CATTGAACTGTGGTTTCTTGGTGGTTGTAATGGATTGAGAACTCGAACCTATGAATGATCTGTCCCTTGATGAATTGGATCACATCTTTACGCTCCCACTTTCTTGAAGAGTATTGCCTCTACCCATTTGGTAAAGTAGTACATGCTTGACTAAGATGAAGTTGTGTCCCTTTGATGTTGGGTCAGATTTTCGATTAAGTCCATGGCCCGTCTCTAAAAGTCATGGTTTCCTGGTGGAGTGGAGTTCCACAGTGGGTATCCTCCTCTGTATCTTTGCCATATTTTTAAACTCTTGCCACCACCAGATAGTGATTACAGAGGAAATCCTGCATTAGGATGGTTGGCAAAATAGCCGTCTCTTAATGATATCGCATTTATCCAGGCTTGATGGGCTCCACGGACCCTTCGTGATTTACTTCATCGCTTCCATATTGTCACAGAAGGATAGGAATTTGAAGCGACAACCCTTGAGGCCTCTATACAATTCCCCTTCCATTGGGACGGATTCTACGATTGAGCTTTCTACATCTGGGAACACTGCCTATAAGGGTTTTCTAAATACTCTATGATCTTAATTCTGATTACTCACATAACATTTGAATACGTATTAATGACTTCTAATCGGTTCCCTTTTCATATAAATTGAGGGTGATTCTTCTTCCTATCTATTAGGCTTATGAGGTCAATTCTTTGCTCATCTTTACACCGAAGGCTCTTGTGCTAGCTCATCAAAACTCTAATTAGATTCCCTAGGCATGTATTCAAAATCCACATAATGAAAAGAATCTAACAATTGAGTGGAGAGTAGTATAATAAGGAGCTAGCAATAAGTTGTTGCATATATATTCCCTTGTTTGTTGCCGAAGTACTAATTGAGAGTCCCCAATATGCCTCTTGTCCAAGTTCCATAAAGATCTCGAAACCCGATCCACAAAGCCTCATATTTAGCTTGATTGTTGGTGCATTGAGGCAGTCGAAAGATAGAATTTAGCCTTTATCCCTTTTGGTGAAATATGATTATTATCGGCTCGTGATTTCTCCATCTTCGACCATCAAACTTAAAATCCATGGCTAATTTATGTGGAAAATGGACCAAGGTGAACTCGACCATGAGGAATTTATTTTAGATTCGTCCGATGATTAAGGGAATTAAACAGCATGTATTTCATCAAGTCGGTTTGAGAGACCACAAACACTTGAGACTTGATCAGTAATGTATAATTCATTACATGCCAAAGTAAGGTCAAACCATGACTTCTACATTGAGGTGTATACCTTGTCTCTGGTGAATTTAGGACTCTACTCAAAATAGTAAACAACTTGCTCATGGCCTTGACATTATTTTTGTGTGAAGGCATCCTATGAACTCTTTGGTGATAGATAGAGTTTGAGGTGGCCAGGCCTTCAGCGGTGGCATTAAAGCAGGGGTTTAGAAAATTAACCTTTGATTTCATCAAAAATTTAATGCAGTGTTGTTTCTCCATTCATCTTCCATTCTTCGACAGTTAGGTAGAAAATCTGTGATCTTCCACATATTAGTGATGAACCTGTAAAAGTTCACTTGGCCAGAAGAACTTTTGAAGTTCTTTTTCTCTTATTTTGAGGGCCTTAGGTGAAATGATGGCCTTAAACTTTGTTTTGATCAACTTCCACTCCTCTTTGATGAGCTAGAAGTCTAGAAAAATTTCGACTGAACTCAAAGCACATTTAGTAGATTGAGTTTAGTTGATGTAGTCTCATGAATTTCAAAACTTTTCCTTCAATGATTCACATATTCAAGCGCTCTTAAGTTTTTATGCACAATATCATCGATAAATCTCTCCATGTAGTGGCTTTGGCACATATCATGAATGTGGCCTTCATAGCCCTTTGGTAAGTTACTTGACATTCTTCAAACGAAAGGCATGACCGCGCATTGCGACGTTCTAAGGAACGGGACATCGAAGGCGGAGTCTTGGGTGTATATCATCAACAACTATTATGATTTGGTTACACCAAGGCTTGATCCGTGAAGACGATAATTCATTATTTTGGTAGGGGAGTACGATTAACATGTAAATGTAGGCATTACATACATATCTTTAGGGTGACAACATTTAAATCCCTAAAGTCTACACAAACTCCCAGGTTTCATGATTTCTTTTGTCATAGAGGTTATGATATTTTAACTCACTTGCACACATGCCGTGGGTTTGATGAATTTAGCCTTGAGATTCTCGATCTCCCCTTTCACCTTCAACTCTACCTCCTTGGACATTCTTCTAAGTGGTTGTTGAAGGGGTGAGCCAGCTTGATAGGCAAGCGGTGTTTCCGCTGACTTGTTCAATCTTGGCATCTAGTCGTGATTCCCAAACCAAGCGTCTTTGAATTCCTGTAGTGTTGCAACAATCCCTTATTTGGGGGTCAAAAGATAGCAAGAGGCAGGTATAAGGCGTCTCGGCTCTTCCACGGTCTTAGGGTTCATCCTCCATGGGGTTGTGAACTTGAGGTTGCGTGTCTTTCCAGCTTAGGAGAACTGCTCCGTCCTCCATCTTTATTTCTTCATCTTCTTCATGTCACGGATCTTAAAAATTATCTTAGCCCGCAATGTGTGTGGTATTGGAGGTGCTCTTCTTTAATGCATTTCCATGGTCATTGCTCATTTTGAATATAGTAGTTTGTTGCTACGCCCTTTCTTCTTGAGGTAATCGGTCATCATCGATCTCCTCGATGATTAGACACTTTCCTCATCGGCACATAAAGACATGGTGTATTATTTAGGAAGTTTGAAGTGCGCTCCTTTTCGAACTCTATGGTACCTTTCAATCCATGTATGCTCTTCTTGGGATCATCTTTCTTAACGCTGTAGTGAACTTGATAGGATTAGATTCTTGATCACTTAGCCTGCAGCCTGAAACTATGCCGCCACGAGAGTTTGTTTTATTTACTGCACCACTTCACTTCATTACCTTTCCAAGACGGTAGGAGCCCGATAAAGAGAGGGACAACACACACCCCGGTTAGCATGAATCGATCCTCACAACCAATGTTGTAATTTGCGGTGATTACATCTGAAAAAAGGAAAATAGTGCAATTTTGTTTATGATGACAATCTCTCTGTGGTAAAACTGTCCCGAGGTCTTTGATACTTCTCAGTAAAGGCGGACCTGACCACCTTTTGTTTCTAATATATCATTAATGCACCTTCCTAGAGCTCTTAACATTCTCAATGGCATTACATTTACCGTAAGTCGGTATCCATCGAGGTACCTTAGATCTGGGTCTACCATTGAGATGGGCTCTTCACGTACAAAGACTTTATATGCATCGTCGTTTCCACAAAGGGTTTCTCAAGTATCACCTTCTTAGGTCAGCATTCTTCAGAGGATTCTATGGTAACTCCACCAGTAGCCCATCTTCCCTCTCTGGTGGGTGCCCTTCTACCACTACTAGGTCTTCCTCTTGTTTTTTTAACCCTTTGGCTGTTGGCAATGTTAGAAAGCGGTGAGGTGTTTAAAGGAAGCTAGGGTTCACCTATCATTGAGGCTCAGGTGTCATACAATCTGCTGTCATTGACAATCCTCAGTAGCTTTCCATCAAGCTTTGTTTTTTAAGCTAGGAACCGTTCTTTGTTTTTCCAAGCTAGGAACCGTTCCTTCCTTCACTTTATCTACTCCATGGAAACTTCCTTTTGGATTTCCACAAGTACATCAATGAGATGCCTTCTATTAGCTTCTCTTTGCCTCTGCATCCTCCCCTTCTAGGTCTTAGATAGCTTTTAGGGAAATTTTTTGTGTTTTACCACATGCCACCTTTTACCAGGAGAAACCATAGGAGGAATGATAGACCTCATAGGCTTTTCCTTCTCTGCAACCTCCTCCCTTCGAGAACTGGGTCTACTTCTCTTAGAAAATCGGTTCTGTCGGGGAAACACAAGGTCTTTCCTCGCGCATTCCTCGGAGAAGTGAAGTTGCATGTACCTTCTTTGAGGAAAAGAATTCCACTGGAGAGGTGAAGCTGTCCTTTACAAACTTCATTTTGTACTCAAGAAATGAGTCCACCTTTGGAAACATAGTGCATGAGGGGATAAACATGTCTTTCCCCGCTCTTTTCTCGAACTGACTTTCCCGCAATCTTATCATTTAGAGGAGTGAACTTACCCTTAGGAAAGCTCGCTTTCAGGAACATGCTTAAACCCGCCTGCTGCTATTCTCCTCAAATGAACTTACCCCAAGGAGGAGTGGGCCTTTCTACAACCTTTTCTCTGGGGGGAACAAATTCTTCTGGGAATTTGTATCAGCTGTGAAAGTTTCCTTTCTAGAGAATCGGTTATGTTGTTATGTTTCCGCTATATCCCTTCAATGAATTTCTCCTTGAGGGAGGATCCGCATAAACCGCAACCCATTCATTTTTCAACCGATCAACACGAATCATACAATATTTAAAGGACCTATACCTTTCCCGGGAGAGAGTTTTCATTCTAGGGTTCTATCAATGCCCGTATATCTGCTAGTGTTGATTTGAGGTCACCGGTGGGAAAGACCTCATTGATTGCCATAGCCTCTTTTTGTCAAGGAACTTGAATATCCCTTTGTTGATCTTGTCCTCGTATGACATTTCGAAACCCTGCACATGCAGGCTAGTAGTATGGTTCCATGAATTGTGGTACTTACAAGAAGTATTTCTAGTTCGGCCCTGCTAGGGATCCAATGGTCTCTAGGGAAGGTAATGAATTTTTCTTTCACTAGGAAATCAAATATTTTCTCAGCCAAGTACCTCGATAACCTATTTCATTTAAGCATTGATTAAGCTTTATAGCTTTAATAAGAAAATAGAAGAGTAACTCACGATAGCATAATCTGCTACATGATAAACTAAACAAGAATAGTTAAACTAACGATTTTTAATGTCGTTGACATTCAAAATTCCTACATGTTTAACTAATATTTGTTTTTCTTGGTCCTCGCTATTTAGGTTCCAAAAGAACCCCTTATGATCGATAACAAAGAAAATTGATTTTTCTCAAAATAACAATGCCATGAAAATAAAAAGAAGACTAGTTTCAAAGAGTTTTAGAGGCTAAGAGCCTTTTGGCCCTGTTTTTAAAAATTAATTTTTGGCCTAAAAACAAGGGAAAACATAAAAACATGTTTGATTTTTTTATTTTATTTTTTGTTCTGAAAACACAAAAAATATAGAAAACACTCAATTTAAAAGATAAGAACAATGTTGAGAGAACACTGACATTGCATTCTCTATATTTTAAAAAACGGTTCTCAAGAACCGGAAGCACACAGACGCAAATCTACCATTTTGTAAAGTTCAAACATTTATTAAACTTGTCCGTATTTGTTATTACCGGGTCATTGACTCTGTCTACCTATGAAGTCATTTCAAAATATCAAAGAAAGAAAATAGTCTTGAACGCCATAAAGAAAACAAAAAAGCATAGGGCTGTTGAGAAAGCGTTTAAAAAACAGTTCTAAATGATGACTTTCAAACGTGGCTCTAATTACAAACTATTTTATAATTTTTATGATAACCAAATATTAAAAAATAATGATTTTTAGATTTTTAATATTTTTTTAAAAACAAACTTTATAGCTAAGTTGATGGAGGTAAAGACATATAGAGCAAACCAATACAATACAATATTAATGCAAATCATCTTAGAATTCTGTTGACAAGGATTTGAAAACAGATCGAATTTTATTAGGACTCAATTATCCAATCTAGACAAGATTCCATTTCAAGAACTAGCATGGAAGACAAGTGCGACGTTAGTGATTTCAAATTCATCCGCTGCAGTAAAAACTAATAAACATGTAAATTTATTATATATGTGTATGTAAGCTAAATGAAATTATAATTTTTCTAATTTATGTAAATACAACTATGTAAATATTCAATTGGAAAAAAGTAAATATTTATTCAGTAAAAATCAAAATAAAATGAACTCACATTAAATGTGTACATGAGAGCTAAGAAGCATGACACCCGGGATATCACATTTTTGGATACGAGCACAAATGTGGACATGGAACACTAAGAATTAAAAAAAAATTAGGATACTTTGGATAATTCAAGAACGATTAATAAAGATATCACATAAAATAAAATAATTATCCTTACAAAGCAGTTAATAATTATACTAATAAATTAATAATTACTTCATAAATTTATATCATTATTTGTATTTATAAAAGAATTTTGAACTACAAAACAATAATTATATTGATTCATATTTCTTTATCAAATTTAATTATTTATCAAATATAATTTAATTATTTATCTTTATAATTAAACATACACATTAAAAACATTATTAAACTTATAAACCCAATTACCCAAACACCCCCAAAGCCTTGAGACTCCCACCCCTACACCCCGCACCCCCACCTCCCTACCCCCGCTCCGCCCACCCCCACACTCCTCACCCCCACCCACCCACGCCCCACCCCCCGGCTCCGCCCCACCCCTACACCCCACCCCACCCACCACGCCCTACCCACCAAGCCCCGCCCCCTTGAACCCCCACCCCCACCCAACCCCTACCTCCCTACTCCCGCCATCCCCACCACTGACCCACCCGTCCTCCCCCACGCTAATGTAAGAAACGTACAAAGTCAAAGCAAATGTTGAGAATACCAAACGAAAACGATCAAAACCCATAGGAAAAGCTGAAAAAAATTGATCTGAAAAAGTAACCAAACGATCAAAAAGAAAAAGAAAAACAGAAACCCGTGTGAGAAAATGAAGAAAAGGATGAAAATGCTGAGTAAAACAAAATAAAGAAAAACAATCAATCCATTACCGAGATCCCATACCAGATCGATTCCTGCAGGACAGGAGTTGGTGTTATTCCGAAGAACTCGAAGAAACTGTGGGCAATAGATGGAGGGCTTCGTATTCGGGGCCGTGGGTCAGGGTGTCGAGAGTGGCTCGCCAAGGGACCCGCTTAATAACAGCGTAAAAAAATTTTAAAAAAATACCCTGATAGCCCACCATAGCCCCCACATACGTCCCGGCCTCGTGAAGCATTGAACTCTTAAATTTTTATCCAATAAATAATCATTTCTCGCTTAACTTTTATCCACTCTTACACGCTATCCAATAATAGTTTGTCCTTTCTTTGCATTCTGACTTCTTTTAAACTCTCTCACAAGGCTCGGTAATTTCATCCACACTAGAGATGACAATGGCACGGTGACCTATCCTAATCCCGCCTGTTTATTTAAATAATCTCTATATTTGTTTCATTTAAAAATTTAAATGAGGGTACACTGATGACGTTATGGAAAATTCTTATACTGACCTTATTTAGCTCTTATTTTTAGGTTTATTTATTTTTAATATTTGATTTTTCTTTTTATTATATTAAAATTAATATATTTCATACAAAAATAAACTATTATAAATTTCTATAAAAAAAATTTCTACATTTTATTTATTTATTATTATTTATAATAAAATATAAAATAAAATAACTATATAATTTATTTTTATTTTTAATATAATCGGGATATGACATAATAATGCTCAAACCTACTCTAAACTCGTCCTGTGTTTGGAAAAAAAAACTCAAACCCGATAAAAACTCTATTACATTTAAACTATACCCGTTCTATTAAGGGTGGAGTGAGAAGGAAACCCGAAAAAACATGACCCTATACCATCCCTAATTGTAAAACCGAAACCGTGGAGGATTTTTAAAAGCTAATAATCAAATTAACAAGGTAAAAATCAATCAATAAGGCAACTAATTAAATGACACCATCATATCATCATTAATATTTTATTTTTTTTAAATTTAACCAACTTACTTAGCATCACTTTAGAGGATAGTAGTCTTCGCAAAGCTCCAATAGAGATGATTTTTTTTTTTTTTTTTTTTTTTTTCAGGTCATGAGGTGTCTTGGGCGGATCCGTGCACACACGGAAGAATCCTCATTTGAACCATGATAGACTATAAGGATGGTAAATCTCTACCACAGAACACAACTCAAGATTCACAGCAGCTCGAACCTCGGTGCATTCGTTGAAATAGACACCACAACCATCCGACCTAACGTTATTAGGCTCGAGATGAACACATTAATCCCCTTATTTTTGGCATCTAATATTATTTCACCAAACGAGGTAGGAGTTGGATCATTAAAGTGATGGATGAGGTTGAGGGGTCTGCTGTACATTATAAACCGATTTCTAAAATTTGTCTTCCAAAATCATTTTCAAAAACAATTAGTAAACAGACCCGAAGAAGTCATTTTTGTAGTTTGGTGACTTCCCATTTAAATAGAAGACCCAAGTGGTGAGTCACGATCCACGTGTGCCAATTCATTTAAACAAATGTGTAATTTGTATATTTCTAAATTATTTTATTTTAAAACTAAACCACTTTTGGAAATGTTAATAATTTGCAAGGACACGTTTTTTTTTTATTCTAACTATGTATCACATTAGTACAGGGTAATTGGTTGTTTAATGTCCCAATCCAGATTCCAGTTAGGCAAATTATTAACATATCAAAAGTATTTAATATTGATAATCAGGAAATGGACAAATCTATCTAACTGGAGTAATGGCACACCGGTTTAAAGGCAAACTAATTAATATATCAATATTATTTGTTGTTGGAATAATTTGGAAGTGGATAAAGCATGCTTGTTCAATTTACTACGTTATAACAAAAGTACTTAGTTGTCAAAAAAATTCTAAACAATTCCAAACTCTGTTCAGTATAAATGAATTAAAATAAGATGTGATCGTGGGAAGAAGAAAAAATGCATGCATGAAGATGAACGTGTTAAATGTTGAGGCATCCCTGATGTAAAAACGAAAGTGATTTCTTCACATTAAATTAATTCATACCCGATAGTCTCTATCACAGATTCTGCAATCTTCTACCACAAGGTTTAGATATGCCTATAAATTTCCATACCTTGCTCACAATTTTTCATCCATCGGAGCAAATAAATTAATCTCATATAGCTCTAATGGCACACCAATATATTCTTCCCTTCATTACCCATCCTCTGTTTACTCTTCTTGGCCTCCATCTTGAACGCCACGTGGTGTAATATAACAACTTATTGGGGGCAAATGGGTACGAGGGCAGCTTAGTTGTTGCCTGCTCGACCGGAAATTATGGAATCATCAATATTGCTTTCTTGTATAGTTTTGAATTACTAAACCCCAAAGATGTGACCTTAGCTGGACATTGTAGCCCCAGTACTCAGGATTGCTCGTGGTTGAGTCAGGAGATTAAAGAATGTCAGAAAAAAGGCGTCAAGATATTTCTTTCCCTTGGAGGCGCCACCACATACGCTTATACCTTGGTCTCTACTGAGGATGCCAGGTCCTTTATTAATTCCATCCCCACAAATATGAAATATCTATTTATATGCACAGGTTGGTCTTGGTCTTTTGAGTGAATATATAGAACCCAAAACAGTAGTAAGTGCATGGAGGGTTGGTCATAGTCATCCCTCCAGAAGCCCTCTTACCTTAATCTTTTGTTGCCGTTTTGATAGAACGTTTTTTAGACATGTACTAACAAGTTACCATTTATTGACTTAGCCCTGATACCACTATGTTTCATCTATGTGCGATGGCAACCTGCAACTGTATATGGAACAATTTTCTTGGCGGCCAATCAAACCACGACCACTAGGAAATGCAGTGCTGACGGGGCTGATTTGACATAGAGGAAGCACAACCTCCACTGGGACGACTCCAGCCAAGGCCTTGTCGAAGTACAGCACCCAGAAGAAGAAGGTGTACCTGTCGGCAACCCACATGCCCATATCCGGATGTACATTGACACCGCCATAGCCACAGGCCTATTCGACTATGTTTGGGTCCAATTCTACAACAACCCCCCTTGCCAATATTCCAACGGCACCAAAGCCACCAACCTCATTAACTACTGGAACAATTACTGGACCAAAATTAAAGCTGAGAAAGTATTTTTGGGGTTGCCGGCAGCCCCGAATGCAGCCCCTAGTGGTGGCTACGTCAAGCCGGAGAACCTTATATCCGAGATCCTGCGCTGTTCATCAAAACTTCCTCCATGTATGGAGGTGTCATGCTTGTCTAGATATTGGGATACAACTTCCGCTATATATGCTATTGTCCAGTGTTTGAACTAAGTAAAGTCTTCCCATACCTATTATTGGTGTGTTTGTTATATCTATATCCTTCTGCTATTATACGTGTGTTTGGTTCTGGTATAGTGAAATGAAATAAAAGTGAGCCCATGAAAATATAAATTTTATGCTGTCACGATTTATACTTATATTACACATCTTACATATTAAAAATAAAAATAATTATTTTTCCATAATTTATTATCATAAAAGAAATGATAAAAAAATGAGAAAATAATTTTTTAATTTTTAATCTTTTTTATAAACAGACTTTGTAGCTAGGTTGACAGAGGTAATAACAAACAGTACAAATTGAACAATACAGTGTATTATTTTAGAATGATTGTGGAAAACATGTTGCAAGTCATCTTACAATTTTTTTTGTTGACAAAGATTTGAAATAACATGTTTAAATTTTATCAGGATTCAATATCCAATCTCAGATTCTGTTTGAATTAAAAGGGAGCAGGAAGGGAGGAAAATATCGATATGGGCTGAGGTACCAAAGGAAGCAGTCGAAAAGTTGGTTATGCAAAAAAAAAAATTTAAAAAAAATGATGAAAAATATCACCGAAATATCGCTATTTATAGGAAAAAGACCGAAATATCAAGCGTGCCGCATGTGCGAGTGGAAATGGTCAAAAAATTGCCAAAAAATCGGTTGCCTCTTTTATTGTTTGACGAGATTCAATACTCTAAATTCATTCGACTATCCAATGGTCCAGATTTCACTTTAATGAATCTAACTGTCATATTTTTTAATAATTTATTTCTTATTATCTATATAAATAATTTATTTAAAAATCCATGCCCATCACAATAAATTTTTTGAAGAGGTCTATCACAATAATATATAACCTATTAGGTATGAATCGAATATTAGTAATGAAGAAAAGGCAATTTTAGCTCAAGAAAGGAAGGGATTGACAGAAATAAGCAAGGCATTTGAGAGAGACATACAATGTGAGAGATAATTTAAAATCGTACATAACTTTAGAACTATATCAAATTTTAACATAATTAATAATGATTCATTCAGAAATGAAGTTTCGAGAATGTTTTTGCACTTCAACACAAATGAGAAAAATATTGAGCAGACAAAAATATTCTCTATTTTTTATTGTTAATTATTGTTTTATATGTCAACTCTGCTTTTCATTAGTGGATATGGTTTTAAAGCTTTTGTAATTGATTACATTTAATTTTTTTGCATGTAGGTTGCCTTTGAGAAATTAATTTTCTACTTAGCCAAGCTGCATGAAGCAGTTTGTTGGAAACCAAGGCACAATTGGGTTTGCATATAAAAAGAAGTGAGTATTGTAGTTGTGGATTTTTTTTTTGTTTATGAAATGTTGTTATTCAAGAAATACAAGTTCTCTATTTATGATTAAAAAAATAAAATTCTGAGTATGGATCATAACATTTTTTTTTTCTCATTTGTAATTTGATTGAGTGCAAATAATCTCAAAATCGTATTCATTCTAAGCAATAATGCTTGCTGTGAAACTAAATTTTTAAATAGATTTATAACAATGATTGTTATTTTTATTTTTGAATCTATAGTCCAAACACTCTAATAAATTCAAAATGAAATGAATTTCATTTTTTATTTCCATTTCTTATTCTATAACATAAATATCTATCTTAGAAAAGAAGCAAAAAAGATTCTAAAAGAAAAGGAAAAAGATAATTTCTTTTTATGTCAACCCAAGGACGTAGCGTAGTGATCAGGGATATTGGCAATTTGATTACACGCGTGGGAGGCAGACCTCAAAAACTTTGATGGTAATTGGAAGGTATCCATGAGAGCCCGGATGACACTGGATGTCACGAAGCCCCTGAAGAGAAAAATGAAGATCAAGAGGGTGGGAGGGGAATGGAATTGGGTCAACTTTAAAAATGAGAGGCTCCCTACCTTCTGCTATTCGGCCGGATGGGACATGCCGAACATTGGTGCGAAAGACTCATGCTACGAAGGATCCGAATGTGGAGAAGCCATCTGCATGGATTAGGGCTCCGGGCAAACAAGCGTACGCATCGGGGAACGGTGGCTCCGGGTATCACCAGACAGTTACACGGAAGGCTAATCAACAGCGATGGAAAAGGAAAGGAACCGGCACAGGAGAAAGCTTAAAGTGGGCAGATGGGAACCACGAACCGTAAGGCTTCCTACAATTATGACAACTGAGTTATCGGGGGTCACGCCAGGGTTACAACTTAGACACCGTTATGGAATTATGCAACCAACACTCATTGGCACAGGAGGGATGTTGAAAGAATTGGTTTTCCTTGATTCTATTGATTCACCCGTAGGTCATATATATAATATTACAAACTAAAAAGTCCGCTACACATGCTACATAAGCTATAAATATGGCTATAATATGGCAATTATACCATTGACCAAATCAAGCTTATAACATGGCTATAATATGGCAATTATACCATTGACCAAATCACAATATACATATTCTAAAAAAAAATAGAAGATTAGATATTCTAGTATAATCTTATATACTTCGTCGGGAGTGCACGGAGATCACAAATGCCCAACTTGCCAAGTAGATATTAAACTTGCGCTTGCCAAGAGCCTCGTGAAGATGTCTAAGCCGATCTTCAATGCACACATGAGACGTAAATAATACCGCCACAAATTCAAGATCACGCACATAATGACAATCAACTTCAATATGCTTATACGCCATGGAAGACAAAAAGATTTTGAGTAATGTAGATTGTCAGATCGACTATCACAAAGATAAGCGCATGGTCGGCGAATGTGTGACACCCAAACTCACAAGCAAAGCTGAGCCATTTCAACCCTCGGGCGACTACAGCCATGGAACGATACTTCTGGCCGCCAGGCGACCGGGATATCGTATGTTGTTTCTAGTCTTCCAAGAAATCTGAGAAGATCCAAGAAACACACATCCAACCGGGGCAGAGACCGCTTCAGTCAAAGGACACAGCCCAATCTCGAATCGTGACCAACCGCTCGCAGGATAACTCACAATCGTGAGCGAAGAAGAATGCCTTGACCCGACACACCCTTTAAGTAGCTTAACCGTACGGCGCCGCATCCCAATGATCCCGACGAGGGTGCGTATAAATCGAGCCAAGATATGAACCGTATAAAACCAAGTCGACGTGGAGGTTATAAATGAGACGCACTCCACAGTCGCCTATACCTTCAGGATCTAAGGAAACAAAGGGGCCTTTGGCGAGAGCCAATGTGTGATTCTGCTCCATGGGAAAGCCAACGGGACGAGACCCCAATAAGCCAGTTTCAGCAATAATATCAAGAGTGTATTTTCGTTGACACAAGAAGATGCCTTCTGAATTACGAGCAACCTCAATAATAAGAAATACTTCAAGGCACCCAAATCTTCATATATGGAAACACTCGTGCAAATAGGCCTTGAAATGGTCATCAATGGAAGCATCATTACCGTAAATAATGAGATCATCAACATACAAAAGAACATTAAGCTTCCACCGATCCCCGATGTAGAGTAAACAGAATAATCAATAAGACCAAGGAAACCATAAGTCTTCAAAGAAGCGCCTAACTTAGCATACCAAGATCATGAGCCTGTCAGAACTCATACAAAGACTTCTTGAGACCACACACCAAACCAGAGTGCGAACGCAGCTGTGGAGGAAGTTTCATGTAAACTTCTTCATCAAGATCACCATGAAGAAACGCATTATGAACATCCATCCGATGCAAACCCAATTTCGACCGTGAATCGCTAAGAAGGCACGAACAGTGACCATTTTCGCAACTGGAGCAAAAGTTTCATTATAATCAACCCCCTCAACTTGATGATTGCCAAAAATAACCAGACGAGCCTTAAGACGCTCTACTTGCCCATTCGCATGATATTTGATTTTGTATACCCATTTAGAACCAAGAGCCTTTTTATGAGGAGGTAAAATAGCCATGTCCCAGGTGCCATTAGCTTCTAAAGCAACAATTTCTTTCTGCATAGCCTCGCGCCTCAACCTTCATTTTCCAGTATAGCGTCTTAAAAGAACGAGGTTCAATGCCTTCAGATCGCTACAAGAAAAACACGGTGTCGTGGAGAAAACTTATTACAATTCACATAATGTGCTATAGGATAAGGAGTACCTGAGGAGATAGTAGAAGACGAAGGAACACTCGTATGGACCTAAGTGATTGCACAAAGGTAGGGTAACAGTCACGAAGAAGAACTGAGGACGCTTTATCCCGCAACCCGCCTAAGTCACCTGGGTGGAGGCAGGAGGAGACGTAAGCCGCAGGGGGCACAGGAGGCGACACCAAGACAATCTCAACCCAATCGTAGGGCTGCATGATCATCCACCAAAGCGCACTCCAAGTCTTCCAAAAATCAACATCAATCCTGATTAGAATCGTGGCGACGAGGAATAAGTCGGGCACTCGAGAAGCGTAACACTGTAAGGAAATTCATTTTCATGAAACTTACATCTCCTCGAAACAAAGATGTCACCCGTCTAAGGTCATATAATTTCCAATCTCTTTTTCCCATGTGGATAACCAATAAAGACACACTTCCTACTTCGAGGAGCAAATTTATTACCTTGGCCTTTATCATGGGCAAAAGCTAAACAACCAAACCTTAAGTTCATCATATCAGTGTTCACCAAAGAGAATTTCAAAGGAGTCAGATGTGGAGCAAACTGTAAGGAGTTCGTTAATGAGATACACCGCACCAAGCACACATTCTCCCCAAAAGTAATAGAAGATTGCCTTGAAAACATCAAAGCACGAATCTACATTAAGAATATGTTGATGTTTTCTGCTTCAACACGACTATTTTTGTGAGGGAGTTCAACACAAGAGGTTTGAAAAATAATGACATGTATCAAAAATAATCCAACATACATTTAAACTCCGTACTCATTATCACTCCGTACTATTTTGACATGTGTTTCAAACTCGAAGGGCAATCATAGCAAAAATGAACAAAAACTTGATAAACTTGTGTTTTTGAATCAATAAATAAACCCATACGCCTCTTGAAAAATCATCCACCAAAGTCAAAAATACGTGCCCACACGAAGAGGGTATCTTATTTGGGTCCTATAAATCACAATGAATAAGTTCAAAGATTCACTAGCTTTACTATCACCGACAGAAAACTATCAATGCTTTTGCTTTGCTGAGGACAACCGCGATGCTTTATTCAATCTTCTAGAAGTAATCGGGAAGAAATAGCCTAACTAACTTGACGAATTTATCCGACCTGATGCCCTGCACGACGATGCCACAACTCAAAATTCAAATCTCCTCGGAACCGCTATCGCACACACCGTAGGAACTACCAAAATAATGAGTCCATCCTTACGCTCACACCTACCCAATCGTGGCCGTCCCGTGCGCTGGGGGGGCCTAAGGCTAGCATTCTAAAAGGGGGCCTATTGTGTATAAATTTTTTTTACTTGTAATATTAATATTAAGCCTAAACCTTAGCTTTATTATATTATGTTAAACCTAAAATCATACTACAACAATCAATTCAATAAAGAGGGTTTTGATTGGCTCACCAACCTCCTATCACTACTACACTAAAAATATATCAAACAAATACTATAACAATAATAAAGAACTCATTTTATCAATAAAATCATATATTAGAGGAAAATGCAACAACAAAAAAATAAAAGTTTTATAGGAAAACATACCCAATTAAGCAAACCATATTATTTCGCTAATTACAAAAAGAGCATTTCGACTTCTTCCTCGCATTTACAAAAATATAACTTTAGAAACCCGCCTTAAAATTATAACATAAATCAAAATATTTATTTGTTTCATTTAATTACCCAAAATCATTTCGTGAACAAAACCATCAATATCACCAAATCATAGAAACTATTCTTCACGCTTTATCGCGGTGTCGCTAATTAAAGTTTCATACTCAATCTTCTTAGCCAAATCAATTTCAATGGATAACATAGCTAACCCATTTAGCCTTTCTTGTGACATTGTTGAGCGAAGGTAAGATTTAATCAACTTCAACTTTGAGAAGCTTCTTTTCTCCGTAGGCAATCAGAATTTGAATGGTCAACAATATCCTATAAGCAATCCATGCATTTGGAAACAACCATCCATTAAATGATTCAACACTTCAATCGGCCCTTGACTCAAGCGGGCAATAGTCCTTTCAAGACTTCCAACTCCCTAAATAAATCTTTACCATCAATATCACATCGCATGCCATGTCTTAAACATTCTTCAAGATTGTTACACTCGGGTCTTCAAACATTCATTATCAGAATTAAATGCCTTCAAATCAAATAAAAATCCAAAATTTTGGGCATATATTGAAATCAAGCCAAAACCTCTCGGCCAAAGTGAAGAAATGCCTTGATCAACAACATATATAAAAAAATTAACTCTGAAGGATTCTTCAGCTGACAGGTCAAATTCTTCACTTACATTCTTCATCAAAATGCTTCTTTCTACGAATGATGCGACCATGATGAAAAACTCCGGTTCAATTCCATGTCATTCGCACTTCCTTAGCTTCGCCTATGGCCTCCACAAATCTGACATTTTCCTATAATTCTAAGAATTAATTAGTCCTCTCAAATGACAGTATAACATCAATATGATGTTCTCCGGCCAAGAGTCTTTCTAACAACATTAACAAAGAAACAACAACTTGTGCCAAATAACCAGTTAACTAAGAACTCAAATCATCAAGTTCGATTTTGCTACACCCGAGCATCACGAAAATCTAAAATCATCTTTTTCTGCTTTCTCGCCAAGGCGATATGATCTCTTATTTGTGAACTTGGAAGCTTATTGTTTTAACACTCAAGACGACTCTCCTAACGTGCTCGAGATAATGGCTGAGTGAAGACCATAACATGATCCCCGAAACTGCCAACACTTTGGAGAAGACGAAAACAATACATATAAATGTTGTATTCCTCCAAAAAATTCAGCAGCTTTAGTACAAGAGCCAACCATATCAGAAAGTGCAAGGTTAAGACTATGACAACCACATGGTGTGTAAAATGCTCTAGGATTTATGTCAAGCACTCTTTTCAACACCTTAATCCCTTCATATCGGGAGCCATTGTCATATATCCCCGTCCTCTTATATTATCAATATTTGCTTCAAGAGTTTGCAAACTTGTAAAAGGCACATTAAAAAAAAAGTCCTTCCCTGGTCAGACATCAACTTTCAAAAATTCTAGAAAGAACTCTTTTACTTCTATCTAGACTAGTTGAAATATCCACACATCGTATTACAAGTGACATTTGTTCAACATGACTTATATCTGGAGTGCAATCAAGTATTACTGAAAAGTATTTTGCTTTCTTGATCTTTCAAATAACTTGGTAATTTTAATTTCATTCACACATTTGAATCAATTCATTTTGGACTGTGATCAAAGATAAGGATACTGAATTTCATTCTCGTTGATACGCCAAGGTGCTTCAGATCACTGGATCACCAAGAATCATTTCAATTATGCTAAGAAAATTCTTAATATGCTCTTCGTACCTTCTCATCAGTTCCCCGAAATGCAATATTATTTGTAGCAAGTCTTTTTACAACAAAGAAGAATCCTATATAATACATTTTTCCGGGGCAAAATCTTCTCTTTATCGATTAGTTGTTGCATACTTTTATCAATTGTTTCATTTTTTCCTCAACTCAAAGTGAGTTCAACCCAATCTTCATGCAAGCCCAATGTTCATCACTAGTTTCATGAGTTTTAAGTCGATGACTAAGATTTTTCCAATCTTTGAATCCTTCATCGCCAATTGATAATTATTTCTCTTTCGAACAAATTACAACAGAACAATATACTCTTATGGCTCATATGTGAATACTTTAGCCATTTCCTATCCCGCTCTCCATTTGGTAATTGTCGGTTGCAATGGACGATGAGAAATGTCTACCATGGATCATCTTTCAAAAAAATTATCATCATTATTTCTTATCGGACCCTCTTTTCTACTAACAAGTCTCTTAAATTTCAAGTTGCATGATTCCAATTATTTGATCATAAATGTTTAAAGCCCTGCATCTTCATTATCAACCGTGATTTTTGACAACTCTCATTCACAGCTTGATTATCTTTTCATTTGAATATTGATCAAGTTCTTCTTCTTCTATTAATCAAGTCCTGATGTTCTTCATTTCAATATTATCATTCAACTCAAGTCTCGCCTTGTTGACTAATTGGAAAAACTTGAAAAGAGCTCCTTCGAGACCTAATCAACTTCTATCTTTGCTTTTTTTCCCTTTATCATTTTACATATACTTTTTATTAGAAGACATGATTGTATGATCAACCCTAAAATAAGAAAGAAATTAAAATAAATTAGCATTTTGAAATCCAATCAATTTATATAGAGTATTTTCAAAATTAACACACAAAGAGGGTTTTCAATAGGCTCACCCCAAACCTCCTATAACTATTCTACAACAATCAACATACAAATAACAATTAACACACAAATAGGGTTTTCAATAGGGTCACCCCAAACCTCCTATAACCATTCTACAAAGAATCAACACAAATAGGTTTCAATAGGCCTTTACCCCAAACCTCCTATAACCATTCTAATAAAGAATCAACACACAAATAGGGTTTCAATAGGCTCACCTCAAACCTCCTATAACCATTCTACAACAATCAACACACAATGGTTTTCAATAGCTCACCCTAAACCTCCTATCACCACTACTAGTCTATCACACTTACTACTTCTATTTCATTTGAAAAATAAACATGAAAATATTCAAAATTAATTATGAAAATAGAAACTTACCTTGCGCAACAAAATCAAATCCTCTATTTGGTTTCCAAGAAAAACCGAGGAAAATAAAAATGGCATTAATCGATTAATCAATTTATCAATGAGCAAAATAAAAAAAAATTTATCCGATGAACCATTAAATTTGGAAAGTTTACTCATCAGCTATGTGTGGTAATAGATTTTCACCAAAGCAATGTTTATAATCGAATATTACAACCATCCGTACCAATGCATATTAAAATCGGCGGAGGTTATAAAATAATTAAATATATTGTCAAATTAGTCTAAATAATAATCAAATGCAACTTGCAACTTAAATAAAGTATGATTAGATCCTCAATATAATATCTCAATATTTAAATTCTCGAACCCGACTCGATTGTCATTGTCACTTACAAAGCCTACTGTAAAATCTTAAATCGCACGAACGTTTAACCCGACCGGTATGAGCGCATGACCGGAGATGCGGCTGGCCTCGCGAATCGCGAATGGTTATTGGCGAATCGCGCCGACCGGATTCGATTCGGATTCTCGATCTGATCTCGATGGAGATCGGAGATCATTCGAACGGAGATCGAGACCGGTGGATCAAAGGGATCAGGACCACCGACTTCGATTCTCGAGTAATCGAGGGGTGTTTCGCAAACATGCATGTGTAGACGGTGACTATGGGACCTGAAAGTGGTGAGGCTAAAAAAAGCGAGGTTTTAAGAGGGCCTAAATTATTAAGGGTAGTTGGTCTCGGGCGGGCCTATTTTTTAAGAGAAATGGGGCTCTGCTTTACCGTTTTTCGCTTACCCGCAGGCTTCCGCCCCTTGCCCAATCCACCTCCCGAGCTAGGTCCCAGATAGCACATAATGAATCGAATTGTAAAGACATTTAGAATCATCAATTAATTGTGACACCGAGATTGGGTTGCAATGTAATCGTGGGTACAAATAAAATATGTTCAAGTATCAACCCATCACAACAAAATCACAAGCGCCCTTAGTAGCAATGGCATTTGCACTGCTAGGTAACCTAACTAATATTATAAATATGATGAGTGTCCGTCAAACATGCTGATCTGCCAGAACATGGTGAGAAGCAATCGCATCAATAATCCAAGAAAAAGGAGAGAACGCACCCATCATCCGATCATGCCGCGACATTTATCATATTCAATAAAATTCAACTCCGCCTCCGCTTTAAGTCGCAAAGAAATGCCAGAGGACCCATGAGAGAGGAGGCCACCTTAATCGGCCCCCACCAACCACAAAGGATTTGGCAAACACGACCGGCGCGACGGCCAGTCATCACGCAGGAGTACGAGGAGCCGTAGGAGGTGGTCGCATCATCGCAGACCGCCGACTCCACGGCCCGATCTTCTTCCCACCAATCCCGATATCCACGCGCTGAAACAAGTATTGTCATCATGGACCCAATCGCCACAAACGTAACAATACAATTTTGATTTATCAGATCGTAACACGAGCTTCTGGGTCGTGGTAGCTCTCAGAGCAAACGCATGGATTTCCTCATTCGCTCTATCTCGAGCACACCCGAGACTTTTCTTCCCTCGCAAGACATTTGGATACACAATCGAGATCGTAAAGGAGAAGTGGACAAATTAGAACGCACTGCTGTATTATAACTTCCATCGCTAATGCCACGAGAAATTGATGGAGTTTCTCCTCCTCCCGATCCGTAGCAAGTCGACCAGCAACATCACAAGTACAATTACCACAGGCACACGCATGGAGAGGCTTGAGACGATCCAATTCATCATACAATCCCATCAAACGGGTATAATAATCATCAATAGACATATTCGAAGTTTGCTTACAGTTGGTAATATCAGCCCTCAATTGTTGAAGGCGAGGACCATTGGCCACGCAAAACCGCTTCTCAAGATAATCCCAAAGTCGTTTGGCTTCATCATGAAAAGAATGGAGGCCGCCAATTTTGGATCAAGAGTCGAGTGTGATCCATAAGGAACAACATAAATTGTGATGTCTAATCGAGTTGTTTCTTCTTCTCATAGTTGGTTTGGTGAATGTCCGTCAACAAAACACAAACTTTCGTGACTTTGAACAACTTGGTGCACGTGCCCATGAAATATAATTGGTCATTAGAAAGGAAGGATCACGTGGGTGATCGCTTATTCTGGGTTGATCTCGGACCCAAGATAATAAGGAGAATGGGGATCTATTTTCCCATCGTCGGTCATAATGAGAAGAATCGGGAGAGAGAGGTGATGATAATTTGAGAAATCGATAGAAAAGAAAATAAATGGGGTAAAGCGCACAAGGTACATAGGGCTCGATACCATGAAAGAGAATTGGTTTTCCTTGATTCTATTTATTCACGGTAGGTCATGTATATAATATTACAAACTAAAGTCTTGCTACGATTATGCATTACAAGCTATAAATATATATTCTCGCTGCAATTATACCATTATTAAATCAGAATATACATATTAAAAAATAGAAGATTAGATATTCTAGTATAATGCTTAATGATGTCTTTGTGGCGATGTAGAGGGACTACGTAGTGGGCGAGGTAAAGCGCGTCGAAGGAGGTACTAGGAATGGTGAAGATGAAGATGGGGAGCTTCAAGACCACACTTTCCACCAAGCATGCGGTGACACACCCACACATCCGTTCTTCGAGGCACGAATAGCGCTGCCAGGCCCGCCTCAGCAATAAGTGTCTCGATTCAGGCTGCATCGTGGATTGGGCAATCCAAAACTCGATTCGCACTTTAAAATACTTAGTGGTGGGGTTAAGCCCACCTTAGTATTCTGATGGAGTTAAAGTAAATAGAAGTGAGAATAAATCTTTATAAAAACTAAATTCAGTTTGAAGGCATTCTTAGTGGAAGTGGAAGGTGTCCGTAGAAGCGGTGTTGTAGCATTCATGTGGAAGGAAAAGCACTCATAAAAGCTAATAGTTTTCAAAAATTATATTGACACATGGGTCGAATCCCTCATCGGCAGCTTTGGGGTGCTTGGGTTCTATGGCTTCCGGGAAGGCAAAGAGCGTAGGACTCTTAGAACTCCTAAAGGCGGGTTAAAAGACAAATCGAACCTTCCTTGGTGTTGTGTGGGTGACTTCAACCTTGCATGTATCACACACTTTGAAAAAGAGAGGTAACAGCGAGGATTATCTTATCAGCGGTTTGAGGATCTGTGTAGATGATTGTGGGCTTAGTTATCATGTCAGAATTATCAGTTTGCTTGGGGTCTCTGGGGTGACAAATTAGTTGAAATCGTGATGCCGATGGGATCATAAGACGAACCGACAGGTGATGCGTCAAGCCGGGCCGAGCCGATCGTCCATTCTGCTCTCATCCGAATAAATGAGTCAGAGATAAATAAATCGATGTTTCGATTCGTTCGCCGGGTTAGGGAGGATGTCGTCGATGCACCCAAAACCATTGTGATAGAGTCTTGACACATGTAGGGAGGTTAGCTTATGAGAAGCGATCTCGAAGCCTAGGGAAAGATGAAGGTTATTAGGAACAGATCTCAGTTGTAGAAACGAATCTGAGCTCTCGAGTTTTGTGTTGATGTAGTCTCAGTCAAGCAGATGCTAGAGTCAGGGATGAGTTGTGTAAGCTCATGTGGCGCAATGGAGACCTGTGTGGCAAGAGCCAAACAATTTTGGCTAGTTGTAGGAGACGAAAATACGAAATTTTCCATCTAACAGCGTCCTCTCTTTAGAAGGAAGAAAAATGAAATAATGCGTGCAAGGGCGGTAGGTGTGTGGCATACATGGAATAATGGCCTTCAACGGCTAATTTTTCGTGCTGCAGTGACCTCTTCAAATCAGATTGGGAGTGATGTTCAACTGTTCTTTTGATGTCCGGAGAAGAGTTCTGGAAAGAGCGGAATGAATGCCTTCGATCCTTTTTTTGAGGCGGAGGAAGTAAAAATGACTCCTTTTTCCATGCACCGGACAAGCTCGGACGGGGACCCGGAATGAAATGGGGTTTTTTCAAGCGTCTTGGGACATTGTTGGAGCAAGTGACTTGACTTTAGCGTTTACTTACCTCAATTATGCGCCTTCCATTAGGTATTAATGATACTACCTTAGTACTCACATTCAGAAGAAAGAAAAGTCCACCCGAAACTACACGATCTCTGACTGATATCCTACGCAGGCATTATCTATAAGATCATTGCCAAAGTCTTTGGCATATAGGCTTAAACATGTACTCCATCTATAATCTCAGTTACTCAAAAGTGCATTCATACTTGGGAGACTGATCACAAACAATCTCTATGATAGTCCGTAGAGTCAACCACTACGAAAAGGAAAGCGGCAAAGGCATGGTTCTTGGCATTTGAAAATGGATATGTCCAAGCCCTACGATCGTGTCAGAATGGCAATTTTAAAGGTACGTTCTTTGAAAGCTTAGTTTCCATCAAGTTAGATTCGATAAACTAATTATTTGCGTTAGCAACTATGCAAAGATACCATGTTCTTTAAAATTGGGAAATTGGCCCTATTCTACAGGCGGGGGCTTATGCAGGGATCCCCTCTCTCCTATCTGTTTATTAAATGCTTGGAGGGACTCTCTTGCATACTTAACATGTTGGAGAAAGAATTAATATTCACGGTGTCCAGGTGGCTCGAGGAGCACCCATAATCTCACCTTTTCTTCGGCGACGATAGTTGCAGCACTACGTAGAGCGAGATAGACGGGAGGGGGGGCCGGCCTGATAGGCTCGGCCCAGCCCGGCTATAGGAAAAGGCCTTAGGGGCGAAAGTGATTTTTAGAAATCCTCCCTAACCTTTAGCTCAAACACGTCGGATAGGCTGAGGGCCTCTTTATGTAGCCTGTTTGGGGCACCCGTGACATCTCACCATGAGAAGTATCTTGGCCTTCCAGTTCTCATTGGGAGGAATAAAACTACTGCTTTTGATTATTTAAGAGAAAGAATTCGTGGACGAATCCAAGGGTGGAATAAGAGATTTCTATCAAGGGCTGGCAAGGAAATTATCTTTGATGTGATAATCCAAATGATCTCGTCTTACATATCGAGTGTGTTCCGTATACCCCATTCGCTTTGCGACGTGTTAGAAAAAATTATGAAGTTATACTAGTGGGGATGCAAACTTGAGTGGAAGAGGTCCAGTGGACCAAATGGGGAAAACTCTGCCTAGACAAGAAAATGGGTGGCATTTGGTTTCGAAGGATCCATCAAATGAACTATGCTCTCTTAGCTAAATAGGCATGGCGTTTGCTTTCAAACCTGACATCTTTAGCAGCCAAGGTGTACAAAGCAAGGTACTACCCGGATTCAACTTTCCTTAATGCAAAACTCAAGGCAAACCCTAGCTATGTTTTTAGGAGTATCATGGAAGTGCAAAATCTCATTCATGCGGGCACGAAGTGGAGAATTGGTATAGGGGAAAAGGTGAGAATTTGGCAGGACCCTTGGCTTCCAGATTTACATAATCCGTATATAGAAACCTCACCACCACAGGGTTGGAAGTTGCCATGGTAAAGCTCCCTCCGATTATAGGACCAACCAATTTGGGAATGTGGAGATACTAAGCGAAAATTCAATGATCGGGATAGGCAACTAATTATGCATATTCCGCCAGCCTTAGAAAGCGATGATCAATGGTGTTGGGTAAGGAAGACAAGGGCATCTACAGCATCGAGAGTGGGTATAGAGCACTCATTTCTTCACCCTTAAGCGGACTCACTCATGCGCCAGACCAGAAGTGTGCGGTACATGTAAGCTGTGTAGGGGCATTATCACGAGCACTAAATTGATGCCATTATAATAGTTTTGGGAGTTGTTATTAATGATAAAAATTAGGAACCGGAAATTGAGGTATTAGTGCAAGGTAAAGTGGTAAATTCAAAGGATATAAAGGGCATAATTTGAGAAGATAGTATGCAAAATAGAAAAATAATACAAGTTGATATCAAATAATAAAAGATGGAGGACCAAATTTAATCAAAGTAGAGATGGGCCATTATACAAATAACAAAGAGTTGATGTGCAAGTATTAAAGAGAGATGAGGGTCAAATATTCAATTAATGAAAAAGGAATTGATATTATAATAATAAAGGAAAAACAAGCCAGAAATGTATTTGGTCTCCAAAACTAAGCCCGTAGGAGGAGAGGAGAGCCAAGAGAAGGAAGAGAGAAGAGAAGGAAGAAGAAGGAGGAGGAGGAGAAGAAGATCAAGGTATGTATGTGCTTGGAATTAAGTGTATTTTGATGTCTTGAGCTTTTGGTATGCATTTCATGGAACTTAGTTACTCCTTGTTCTAGGGTTTTGTGGAGAAGTCCATTAACCCTAAATTCTTGGATTTTAATGAGGAAAAACCCCAATTAGGTGAAAATAACCATGGAATCCTCTTGTTTATGTGGTTTATAAAGAATTGGAGGACCTTGGTAGAGTTCTTGCATTTTCACCTAGGGTTTTGTGGTTTGCGAGTTCCAAATCCACCAATTCAAGTCATTGTGAAGTTAGTTTGGATGAATTCCATGTTGATTTTGATGAATTGTTGTAAAAGGAGAATGTTAGGTTTTTAAAGGAAATTCTGTCAAGGAAATTTGGTAAAACCACTGTTTTTGTTTTGGTTATGAATTGATTATAATCATCCAAATGAATTCAGTTCCAATTGGTAAGAACAAGAGATAGGGCTACAAATGTATAGAAGGAACCAAGAGCAAATTGTAACTCTAAGGCTCCCAAATACGGACTGAAAGGTGAGCTCGTGTAGCTCACTGATTTCCTCTGTTTTGGGTATGGTTGTATCCAGTGTTTTGGCCATAAGTGGGTTCACTCATCCAAATTGAGTGATTCAAAATTATAGGTAAAAATAGACATCTAGGGGAATAAGTTAGCTGGAAGGAAGTGAATGCAAATTATAAGCCAAAAGTGCCCATAAAATTTGTCAAAGAAGTGGAGCTATGTGGGTCTGTTCTGCCAAATTGAGTCATCTAGATGTAAAAATACAATAACAGGTTTTGGTGATCCAAATTGGGTGTCCCACGCTGTGATTCAGTGGAGGAAGAGCAGAATCATAGCTTCAAATGAGTGAAAGCCATTTCCAAATTATGGAGTTAAGATCCCAGAAATCAAAAGGATAACGGTAGGATGATTCAGTGAGTTTGGAATCAAAAACATGCAACTTGTGTTATGTGGTTGAGGCCTTAGAGAAGGAATTTTACATTGAAATTTAAAGATGTCATTGGATATATAAAGGACTGATCTGGAGAGTTTCATAAATTTTGAAGACCTTTTGAATAATTTTTGGGTAATAAAGTCATAAGTATTGTTGGAAAAAGAGGTACCAAAATGAGTGGTTTTTGTTAGGGTTTTTAGTGCTCCAAAAGGGAGTAAAATTATTGTTTGACTTCTCTTGAGTATTGTGTGACCTTAAAGTGACTTGCGTGTGAAATGCGTTAAGTTTATCTCATATACATAGAGCGATTAATATGTCGTCGTATTCGGTTGAGTGTGTAAAGTTTAAAAAAGTAAAGGCGGGAAAAGTGTGGGCTTGTGCCCTCAAGTTTTAGCAAGCAAAGAGGTGAGTGTTCTAAACTCATTTTCCAAATACTAGTGTATAATAAACTGCAACTTACCTTGGTATTTAATAAGTTTTGTTGTAAACCATTTTCAAGAAGCAAACAATGAATTTAGAAGAAAGCAAATGGTTTTGGTTAAACCATCTTTGAAAAGCAAGCATTGGTTTTAAATTGTAAAACCATAAATAAGCAAGTAAGCAAATGGTTTTGAATGAGATTAATATTTTTTCAAGCAAGTAAGCAAGCAAATGGTTTTAAATTGTAAACCATTTTTCAAAAAGAAACAAACAAGCAACCAAAAGAAAATTTTGGCAAAAACAGGCCTTCTAGTTTTAAGCAAGCAAACCAGTCGAGGTATTCAAATACGATGCAGTGGTATTAGGATCTCATACAGCCATTTAGTTTTTGTAGTCGGCAAACTTAGGACATACATCATGCATTTAAAGGAGGCCAGTAGCGCATACGAGAGTATATAAGGTTATGAAATATAACTAAGTATGGTGATGGCGACCCGGTCAATTCCACCATATTCAGGAAAAAAAAAAAGGTGATCTGGGACCCGGTCTTCCGGCGGTGCTGAGCCCCGTGTTCGCTGGGAATACGATGGCAAAAATAGGCCTCCGGTGGTTGATGTTTATAAGCATAATATCTGAGTTTTGAAAAATCAACCATTGGTTCGGTCGCCAGAGCTTAGGAGGTTTTAAAACAGCGGTTGAGCCCGGGCTCCGTTTTATTTCAAAGCATGCGGTTGAGCCCGGGCTCCCGTGTTTATAAAAAGTTTTGAGAAACTTTTTTTTTTTTTTTGGAAGCAAAGGTTTATGAAAAGTTTTGACAACTTTTAAAGCAAGAGTTGAGAAAAGTTTTGAAACTTCACCGTAGATAAAGCCAGCAGCGAGATTTTGAAGGTTTTATAAACTTTCCAAGTAGCCAACAATATAAGTTTAAACTTTTAAAAAAGTAAATAAAGTAAAGAAAATATTTAAGGAAAATATCATGCTGCGAAAGTTTCACAGTTTTAGATGTTTCAGAAAAAGCAAAACATTTCTAAAATCATACACTCAGGCTCGTTTAGCTCATTATTTTCTGTTTAAAACTATTTTTTCAGTCTGGTACACGGTATTTGGAGCATAGTAAGTTATCGACTTTTGTATGATCTTTGTAATTAATAATCTTGTAAGGAAATACTTTGAATTTGTATAATGGAGCATATGTATGTACATAATATAGTTTTGTGAAAATGTGTGGAGCTTGAGCTCTTTTGGAAAGAATGTTATTTGGTTGCCATATTTGGAATTGTGTAAAATTGTGTATCGAGGTTTGGGACATGTCTATATCTGTTGTTATCTTTGCGAAATTTTATAAAACCACAAGTTTAGAAAAAAAAAAATTTATAGGAGGTTTTAGCCAAAGCGATGCGACACGCTTCACGGGAGTTTCTAGTCGTGGGAGTAGCGGTACACGGGGATTTCTTACGTAGATGGCGGCACACCTGCCGATAGTAGGGGGTGGGGGTGTGACAAGGTGGTATCAGAGCAGGTTGTATACAATAACCTAGGACATGAGGAGAGATGATACCACGCAAGGTGGTATCAGAGCATAAGTGGTTATTAAGCATCGTAGTTTTCGTATACACTATTTTTGCACTCACGCGGCCATCGCGTTTTTCAATTGGTACATACATATGGGGTGATTAAGTATTAACGAGTTTATTTTTTTTTGCTCTGCGGCACTATGTCGGGGCGAGGAGGACCGTCGAGAGTCGTCCTGGAGAATATTCGAGGAAGTGTCTGGCGTCTGCGAAGTACACGAGAGGGATGAGCCGCATAGTTAGTTCCACTACCGCCTCTATGAATCGACCTCCCGACGCGAATGTTTGGACCATGCAGGCCACAGGAAGGAGCTCAAGTGCCGAGATTGTTTGGTGAGCGGGTGGCACGGTTCGCAAATAGTAGCCATAGCGACCCAGTCGGCGGTCTTTGACCTCCTACACCTAAGAGAGGTTATTGAAGAACACAGGTCGATGGGAGTACGAGCTGGGCGCCAAGCCATGTGTGGTTGATCCAGTGAATTCCTCTTGGGTCATTACATCAACAAATTTCTTGATTGTTGATAAGATCTGTTTTCCGATTTCGTTGAGAGCAGGGTTGGTGAGGGTGCCTCGCGGGTTCGTACTGCAGATTCGTGTTCCTCGAGTCGCTGGGTCAGAAAAGTGCGATTCTGGTTTGACGAGCGACATGTCGGTGTCGATTGCGGGGTTCTGATTCGTTCGTCTGGTTTCCATGCCAGCTCTTTGCCGCCACCGTGCTAGGGTTGCCGGTTGACGATCGATACGTATGGATCCCTCGCTGCAAATTGGGATGTTCAGTGCGTCAGGGGGTTGAAATAAGATCAGTGCTGAACCGATGGGTGGGGGGGTGCCGGGCTTTCCCAGCGGAGCTCACGGGCGATCTGTGAAGGAACAAGGAGTGGGGTTCTGAGGCCGAGGTGCGGTCGAGCTACCTCACAGTTAGGGACCCGGTGAGGCCCTCGGTTGTTAAGCCGATTGGCGCCCGAGTCTTCCTCCCGTATGTCATATGTGTCAGGCGACATCATGGGGAGTGTAAGAGATTCAGTACAGGGTGTTTCCATTGTGGCCAGGAAGGCCATTTCATTAGGGAGTGTCCTCAGGCGATTAGTGCGAGAAACATCGATGCTTGATCTTGCTGCGGTACGAGAGAATTAGCACACGGGGGTCGTCAGGAAGGGTGTCCCAGCGGAAGGGCGGCACGGCCCGCGGTAGAGGTGGCGTGGTAGAGGTAAGAGCGATTGCGAGTGGAGACGGGACTCGCACTCGAGGCAAGCGGAGTATATCTTTGTGACCCGAGCAAGATGCGAGATCTGACTCTCGGATGTAGTTCTTGGTATTATTTCTATCCTTGATCATGATGCTTATACATTAGTGGACCCGGGAGCCACACATTCATTTTACATCAGGCCTTTCTTAGATCAGCTTCGAGATAGAGACCCAGCCATTAGAGGGTCGGTATGAGGTTTCCCTTCCAGTTGGAGATCCGTTATTCTCAGGCAGAGTAGTCGGAGATAAACAGAGTTACGATTGAGGGACGGGGTTCCAATCGGATCTTAATGGCCATAGATATGAGGATTTTGATGTAGTTCTCGGCATTGGATTGGCTATCTCGCCATAGAGCCACATTAGATTGATATAAAAGGAAGTAAGATTGCATAGGCCGGAAATTGGAGGTTAAGTTCGGGGAATATGTAGAGTGTTGCTCTTCCAGTATGATCCTCTGCCGCGGCGGTAGCGGAGAATCTTGCGTGGGGTTGTCGGGGTTATCTAGCTTATGTGGTGGAAGCAGGGAAAGGAGAGGGACTGCGGTGGATGAGATTCCGAGTTGTTAGAGAGTTCCCGGATGTATTCCCGGATGATATTGCGGGTTACCTCGAGAAAGAGGTGGAGTTCACCATTGATTTGATCACGGGGGCCCGAGCCCATTTCCGTTCCTCGCATAGGATGGCTCTCAGAGTTGAGAGAGCTTAAGGCTCGAGTTAAGAAGAATTGTTAAGTAAGGGATTCATTCGTAGAGCATATCCCCATGCAGAGGCCTCGAGTTCTCTTCGTGAAAAGATGGGAGTCACAGTGTGTATAGATTACAGGGCGGTGAGCAAGTTACCATCCGCGTCGATTATCCCTCACAGGATCGATGAGTTGTTCGATCGGCTCCGGGGTCGAGTGCCTCGAGATAGATTTGAGGTCGGTATCATCGGTTGAGGGAGTGGGGAGGGTGATGTTCCTAAGACTGCATTCAGGACACGCTACGGACATTATAGGTTTGCGGTGATGCCGTTTGGCTGACTAATCTTTCGGCGGCGATTTATGGATTGATGAGCCAGAGATTATTCAGTAGTATTTGGATAGGTTCGTCATAGTTTTTATTGATGATATCCTAGTGTATTCAGGTAGTTCAGAGGAACATTCAGAGCACCTGAGGATTGTGTTGCAGACCCTAAGGGAGCGACAGTTGTATGCTAAGTTGAGCAAGTGTCAGTTTTGGCTTGATAAGGTGGCATTCCTAGGTCATGTGATCTCAGCTGAGGGGGTGAGTGTGGATCCCCAGAAAATAGAAGCTGTGGTAAATTGGAAACCGCCAAAGAATGTGTCAGAGGTTAGAAGCACTGTGGTTTGCGGGATATTCTGAGGAAGTTTGTTGAGGGGTTCTCGAGATAGCGGCCCGGCCCGAGGCGGCTAGGGAAGATGTCCACAGTATATGTGATTGGTGGATGCTGCCGGCGAGTTTCGAGGAGTTGAAGGGTAGATTGACTTCAGCTCCAGTTCTAACTTTGCCCAATGGGAGAGATGGGTTTGTGGTTTACAGTGATGCTTCCCAGTAAGGCCTTGGTTGTGTTTTGATGCAGAATGATAGGGTGATTGCATATGCACTCTAGGCAATTTGAAGAAGCATGGAAGTACCCTACACATGACTTAGAGCTACTTGTGATCGTGTTTGCTACGAAGATATGGAACATTACTTATATGGTGTTCCTTACGGGATCTTTACGAGATCATAGAGTCTTCAATATATTTCCCGCTGAAGAGTTAAACTGAGGCAAAGAAGATGGCTTGAGTTGATTAAGGACTCTGTTTGTACTATTGGTACCATCCGGGAAAGCTAATGTGGCGTGACGGGGTCGCCCCTTGAGTAGGCGGCCCGAGGTTCTTTGTCTCATATGAGATCGGGTTATCTTCATTGGTGGATCTAAAACTTTAGGGGGTGATATTGGAGTGAGGATTCGGGAGCCTTGTTAGCCATTTCATGTTAGACCTCTCTTGATGGATCGATTCTAGCGAGGCGTCGCGGGATCCGCAGGATGATTAAACTTAAGGAAGAGATGAAAAAAAAGGAAAAGCGAGTTTCAATTAGAGATGATGGCATGATAGTGAAGGGCCAGGAGAGATGTGCGTGCGGAGTATGTGAAATTGAAGAGACATTATGGAAGAAACACATTCATCTGCGTATGCTATGCATTTAGGTAGTACCAAGATGCGGGACTTTGAAAGAACATTGCGGGTGGAATGGGATGAAGAAAGAGATTGCAAGTTTACGTCTCGGATGTCTAACTTTGTCAGCGGTGAAGCGAACACCCGAGGCCGTAGGGAGGATACGATTACTCCTATTCGGTATGGAAATGGGAGAAGATCACTATGGATTTTGTGTGGTCTTCCCGCGGACTCAAAGCGACCTTGATGCTATATGGGTGATAGTTGATCGATTGGCGTCTGCTCGATTTCTACGATTAATGTTGAGGATTCTTTGGAAAAGTTGGCCGAGTTGTATGTGGATGAGATGATGAGACTTCCATGGGGTTCGATTTCGATAGTTTAGATTCGGACCCGGAGTTCCATCGGAGTTTGGCCTGGTTGCAAGCTGACTTTAGATTTTCGCCTTCATTTGACCTGACGATTTCATCCTCAGACCGGATGGTCGGTCGAGAGAGGGACTATTCGAGGCATTTAGAGGATATCTTTGAGGAGCTTGTAATGATGGAATTCAAAGGAAGTTGGGATACTCACTTGGCACTAATGGAGTTGCCTTCAATAGCTATCAAGCCGGTATAGATATGGCTCCATTTGAGGTGTAGCGAGGAAATGTGAGGACTCAGTGTCTTTGGGATGGGGATGGTGAGAGAAGCTAAACCAGGCCATGAACTGAAATACGGATCACTTCGAGGAGAAAGTGAAAGTTGTTCGTGATAACTTGAAGATAGCAGAGATAAACGGAAAAGCTATCACAGGACAGCCGTCGTGAGAACTGCGGAGTTTGAGATAGGTGACGAGTCTTTTGAGATTTCACCTTGGAAAGGTGTGTTGAGATTTGGGAAGCAGGCAGAAGCTTAGTCAGAGGTATATTGGACCTTATGAGATTGTGGAGTAAAGGTGGGACCCGGTAGCTTACAAGTTAAGAGAATTTTGAAATTATCAGAGATTCATGATACATTCCATGTATGATGTTGAAATATATCGAGGATCCTTCACATGTATTGAGAGAGCAGCCATTGCAGTTAAAGGAGAATTTGACTTATGAAGAGACACCGGTGCAGATTGTAGATCGCAAGGAACAGGTGTTGAGAAGCAAAGTGATTCCATTAGTTAAAGTCTTATGGAAGAATCATGAGAGGGAGGCCGCTACTTGGGACGGAGGCTGGATGCGCCGTCGATTACCCTCACTTATTTTTCCCACGTGAGGTATTTCCTTTCTTTCTTTTGGAGTTTAGTTATTCATTTCGAATGAGAAATGTTCCTAAGAGGAGGAATTTGGCAGCGGTCCGAGAAGGTGCTCCTGATGTATAGCGTAAGGCGTATCACAGAACCTTAAGTGCCATTATAATAGTTTTGGGAGTTATTTATTAATGATAAAATTAGGAACCAGGAATTGAGGTGCTAGTGCAAGGAGTAAAGTGGTAAATTCCAAAAAGGATATAAAGGGCATAATTTGAGAAGATAGTATGCCAAAATGAAAATAATACAAGTTGATATCAAATATTAAAAAGATGGAGGACCAAAAATTTAATCAAAGTAGAGATGGGCCATTATACAAATAACAAGAGTTGATGTGCAAATATTAAAGAGATGAGGTCAAATATTCAATTAATGAAAAGTTGATATTATAATAATGGGAAAAACAAAAGCCAAAAATCATATTTTGGTCTCAAAAGGCCTAGCAAACCCGTAGGAGGAGGAGAGGGAAGAGCCAAGAGAGGAAGAGGAAGAGAAGGAAGAAGAAGGAGGAGGAGGAGAAGAAGATCAAGGTATGTATGTCTTTTGGAATTAAGTGTATTTTGATGTCTTGAGCTTTGGTATACTGACCCACCATGAACTTAGATTCTCCCTTGTTCTAGGGTTTTGTGGAGAGATCACATTAACCTAGAGATTCTTGAAGTTTGTGGGAAAAACCCCGATTAATTGAAAATAACCATGGAATCCTCTTATTTATGTGGTTTATATAAAGGGTGGAGGACCTTAGGTAGAGTTCTTGCATTTTCACCTAGGGTTTTGTGGTTTGAGGATTCAAATCACCAATTCAAGTGTTGTGGATTGGTTTGGATGAATTCATGTTGATTTTGATGAATTGTTGTAAAAGGAGAATGTTATTGGAGTTTTAAAGGAAATTCTGTCAAATTTGGTAAAATCACTGTTTTTGTTTTGGTTATGGAATTAAGTTATAATCCATCCAAATGATTGATTCCAATTAGTAAAGAACCATAAGAGATAGGGCTACAAATGTATAGAAGGAACCAAGAGCAAATTGTAACTCTAAGGCTCCCAAATGGACTGAAAGGTGAGCTCATTGTGGCTCACTGATTTACTGCTCTGTTTTGGGTATGGTTCGCTAGTGTTTTGGCCATAGAGTGGGGTTCACTCACATCCAAATTAGGTGATTCAAAATTCTAGGTAAAATAGACATCTAGGGGAATAAGTTAGCTGAAGGAAGTGAATGCAAATTATAAGCCAAAGTGCCCATAAAATTTGTCAAAGTGGAGCTATGTGCAGATTCTGTTCTGCCAAATTGAGTCATCTAGATGTAAAAATACAATAACTTGAAGTTTTGGTGATCCAAATTGGGTGATTCAATTGGAGGAAGAAACCTTAGAATCATAGCTTCAAATGAGTGAAGAAACCATTTCCAAATTATGGAGTTAAGATCCCGAAATCGAACAGTAGGTGATTCAGTGAGTTTGGAATCAAACATGCTGTAACTTGTGTTATGTGGTTGAGGGCCTTAGAGAAGAGAATTTTACATTGAAATTTTAAAGAGATGTCATTGGATATATGAGACTGATCTGGAGGTTTCACCAAATTTTGAAGACCTTTTGAATAATTTTGGTAATAAAGTCCACAAGTAATTACATTTGGAAAAGATTGCACCAATGAGTGAAGTTTTTTTGTTAGGAGTTTTTTAGTGCTCAAGGGTAAATTGTTAATTTGACTTTATATGAATGTTGTGTGACATAAAGTGACTTGCGTGTGATACGTTAAGTTTATCTGTATACATAGAGCGATTAATATGTCGTCGTGTTCGGGTTGAGTGTGTAGGTTAAATGAGGCGGGAAAAGTGTGGAGCTGTGCCCTCAAGTTTTAGCAAGCAAGAGGTGAGTGTTCTAAACTCATTTTCCAAATACTAGTGTATAATAAAGAAACTGCTTTTACACTGGTATTTAATGGTTTCATTGTAAACCATTTCAAGAAAACAAGCAATGAATTTAGAAAGAAAGCAAATGGTTTTGGTTAAGCCATCTTTAAGAAAAATAAGAAGCATTAGTTTTAAATTTAAAACCATAAATAAGTAAGTAAGCAAATGGTTTGAATGATTAAACCATTTTTCAAGCAAATAAGCAAACCAAATGGTTTTAAATTGTAAAACCATTTTCAAAAAACAAGCAAGCAAGCAAAGAAAATTTTGGCAAAAACAAGGCCTTCCCTAGTTTTAAGCAAAGCAAGCCGTCGAGTGTTAAAATGGTGCGGTGGTGTAGGATCATACATACATTTTAGTTTTATAATTCGGCAAACTTAGGACATACATCATGCATTTTAAAGGAGACCGTGTACGTCACGGGGAGTATATAAGGTTATGAGCTCTAACTAAATTATGGTGATGGCGACTGGTCAATTCCACCATATTCACCGGAAAAAAAAAAAAAAGGTGATGCGGACCCGAGGTCCTTCCCGAAACGATCGCCCGAGGCTTCCATTGTTCACTAGAATTCTGATGAAAAAATAGGCCTCCGATGGTTGATGTTTTATAAGCATAATATACGGTTTTGAAAATCAACCATTGGTTCCGTGCCAGGGCTTAGGAGAGTTTTAAAACAGCGGTTGAGTGACTCCGTTTTTCAAAACATCGCGGTTGAGCGGGCTCGTGTTTATGAAAAGTTTGAGAAACTTTTGAAGCAAGGTTTATGAAAAGTTTTGAGCAACTTTTAAAGCAAGAGTTGAGAAAAGTTTTAGAAACTTTTAAAGTAAGATAAACGAAGCAAGCAAGAGATTTTTGAAAGGTTTATAAACTTTCAAGTAAACAATAAAAGTTTGAAACTTTAGAAGTAAAATAAAGTAAAAGAAAGAAATATTTACGGAAAATATCATGGCAGAAAGTTTCTGATTTTAGATGTTTCAGAAAAAGCAAAACATTTTTGCAAAATCATACACTCACGAGCTCGTTTGGCGTATTGTTCTGTTTAAAGCTATTTTCGAGAATGCGAATTGCACGGTATTTGGAGCATAGTAGGATTCTCGACTTTTGTATCGATCTTTGTAATTAATAATCTTGTAAGAATGCTTTGAATTTGTATAATGGAGCATATGTATCATGCCACCTTAATATAGTTTGTGAAAATGTGTGTGGAGCTTCAGGGCTCTTTTGAAAGAATGTTGTTGGTTGCCATATTTGGAATTGTGTAAAATTGTGTATCTGAGGTTTGGGGACATGTCCTATCTACAATTTTGATATGCTCTTAGAAATTTTATAAAACCACAAGTTTAGAAAATTTATAGGAGGTTTTAGCAAAGCAATCGACGGCTTCAGAGTTAGTCATTAGAATTGTAATTGAGGATTACGTGGAGTGGCGGCTTTTTGCCCGATAGTAGGGGTGGGGGTGTGGCCTTTTCTTACCCAACAACATCAAACTGAATGAATATGGTACATAACATCCGCAGAGAATTAAAAATATCTGTGGAAACGTAATGTGGCTTTCTCCCCACAATTTGATATTGTTCAAAATTAATCATTGTGGAGAATATTTGCGGAGCATGCATGTGTAACCAGAATACCTTTCATGCTATATTTATATGTACTCTGTTAAAAAAAAATGGAGGTCATCCTTGGAAGTGTCAAGAGGCAGTAACTGTTTCCGATGATTGGTGCGAGGCATGGACCTAGATCACGGCAGAAGTTCGAATTGGCTGTGATGATCTGTTTGGCGCATGCGGGATGCGCGTCTGAGTTATGGAAAAACCATGCCTTAGGTGGACCGAGGCTAGTGTTTCGGCCTTATCTCTTTTTCGTCAATGGGAGCAAGCAAACATATCGAATTCGAGAAAAGTGAGCCACACTCCTACAAATAGGAAGAAATGGGAGCCTCCCCAAACCTTGGCTCTTAAGTGTAATTTGGTACGGCTATAGCCAAACAAAACCAACGGATGAGTTCTGCTAAAGTATCCGTGTCTTGAAGGCGAGTTGATAGGGGCAAAGAATGGGCACAAGACGGGATCAGATATTATCTTTAGAGCGGAAAGGGCCGCGAGACGGGATCAGATAATGTCTTTAGAAGCGAAAATGCCAAGCTCTTAGAGAAGCTCTATTATGGATAAAAGATAAGGCCGCGCCAGCATAATCTTCGAGTCGGATTCTCGGTGCTAGTGAGGCTATCAATCGCCAATCTTCTATTCCTCCTTTGTGGGTGCGATGTTGCAAGGCGCATGTACCTCTGACGGCTTAAATGGGTGCGGTACTTTCCTTCGAATAGATCGGCCAGACAAGCCGCTCACGAGCTAGCAAAGTGGCTCAATTTTCTTTGTCACGATCTTGGAGAATGGAGTTTCACTCCCTCATTTTGAGTGATGTTATCCGCATGGATTTGTTTTTGAATAAATACAATTTCCATTTGTCAAAAAAAAAAAAAAAAAAAAAAGGGCGATAGCGTAGATATGATTTCCCAATAACCTCATAAAGAGAGTGAGTTAATTAATAGTTAATAGGTTAAAAGTTTGTTTTCCTAAAATAATAAAGAGCCAAGTCATTTGATTTTTTTTATAATTAAGAAAAAATATTTTTCTTAGTGTATTACGATTTACTAAATCAATGTTTATTTAATTAATTATATCAATGGTACAAACTTTAAAGTAATTTTTTAAATCCTAGTATGTTCATATAGAAAGACCTTAATCTATGTAAAAAAGATCTTGTAAATTAAAAGCTTGTTTTACATAAATTAATATTTATTGATCATGTTATAGACAATTCAATCCTTTCTAAACACAATTCAATCACTCAAAGAAATACTTGAAGCTCAGTGTCATGTTCAAGAAATGAAATATTATATCTAATAAATAAATGGATTGTAAATGAAAAAATAAATATATTTAAATATTACATAACACTATTTAATCTATATTAACTAATATCTAACAAAAATTAGACATAATATTCACATATAATAATATTATTCCAAACAATAAACAAATTTTGTGTACAAATATATATATATATATATATATATATATATATTAGTAATAAAAAATTTAAAAGTATATTTCATGCGCTAAATATACTTATGTTTTGCAGCAAAAATTTGTATCACTAAATATCAAATATTGTTCCAGAATTATATTATAAATAGATTTATTCACAAAACATTCTTCTAGTCAATATTTTTGCAACAAAATTTGCATTTTCGTCTCTAAAACTATCTCATGGAACATATATTGAGACAATTTTTAAATTTTATTGCTAATAGATATATTTTGTGACAACTTATTTTTCTCATGTTTAAAAATTGTTGCTAAATATTATTTTTCTTATAGTTGGTCATGGAACCTACATTGTTTACTCATAAAACAATTGAGGCTTAAGTATGACATTGGGAATACAAAAGTTTGAGCGATTAGTGGCAAAAATAGCCTAGTCTATCTTTAGTAACTACTAAGAATAGTTTCCCCAATCTAGGAATGGTCGATGAGACTATTTTTCTTGTTATTTTTCATTCTCCATCTTAGTTTTCTTGGCGTTAACCATGTCGTTTCCATGTTGTGAGAAAGTATTTCATGAGGTATTTCTCATTGATGAACCTTTTGTGTGGCTCTCCTTCAAGGCTTGATAGCCAATAGGCATTTTCGGACAATAGTTGGTCAAACCTTGAATGGTCCCTCCCAGTTAGGAGACCATTTCCCAAATTTTGTCTTTAGCATCGATGGACAACACCACCTTCCAAACGAGCTCCCCTTCTTCAAAATTCTTTCTTCGGACTCACTTGTTATAGGCCCTAGCCACCTTCTTTTTCTAGATCATGATGTGGTCAAGTGCTTGTAATCTTTTCCCATCCAATGCCTCGAGTTCCATCATCCTTAGCCTGGCTGTTCTTGAGGATTAAGGCCATTATACGGATACTCTTAGAGAATGAACTATCCCCTCCCATTGGAAATAACGCATCTTGTCCATATGTTAGGAAGTAAGGACTTACTCCTACTAGAATATCTTTTAGAAGTTCTATAAGCCCATCAAGATCTGAGATAAAATTATGTGTCAATCATAGGATTGTCCTCTAGCATCTTCTATCGGATGTTTATAGACACACCTTATTAGAAGCACAATACGCTATTTGTGAGCATAAAGGGAGTAAGATTTGATGAGTTCGATACCATAATTTATAGCGAAATAAGTCATCTCATCCCCATTGAACATGGTTTCTTGGTCGGTTGTAATGGATTGAGGAACTCCAAACCTATGAATGATCTGTCCCTTGATGAATTGGATCACATCTTTCTGCTCTGCGTTCTTCAAGAGTATTGCCTCTACCCATTTGGTAAAGTAGTTTGTAGAAACTAAGATGAAGTTGTGTCCCTTTGATGAAGCTGGGGAAATTTTCCCAATTAAGTCCATGGCCCATCCTCTAGAAGCATGGTTTCACAGACTAGTGGAGTTCCTGATAGGTATCCTCTGTATCTTTTGCCATATTTTTAAGCCTCCTGCCCAGCCCTTGGAATAGTGGTACAATCACGTAGGATGATTGGCAAAAAATAGCCATGTCTCTTAATCACGTAGGGATTTCACCTATCATTAAGGCCTCCGAGTCCATCACTTCATCTACACTGCTCATTGACTCCAAATCCTCAATAGCTTTCCTCCAAAACTTTGTTTTTCCAAGCTAGGAACCGTTCCTTCCTTCACTTTATCTAACTCCATGGAAACTTCCTTTTGGATTTCCACAAGTACATCAATGAGATGCCTTCTATTAGCTTCTCTTTGCCTTTGCATCCTCCCCTTCTAGGTCTTGGATAGCTTTTGGGGAAATTTTTGTGTTTACCGCATGCCACCTTTACCGGGAGAAACCATAGGAGGAATGATAGACCTCAGGCTTTCCTTCTGCAACCTCCTCCCCTTCGAAGCTGGGTCTACTTCTTAGAAAAAGCGGCATGGATTTGGAGAAACATGTCTTTCCCTACCCGAGAGGAGGAGGGTTACTTGGAGAAGTGAAGTTGTACGTAATTTTCTTTTGAGGGAAAAGACATCACCTCTTGGAGAGGTGAAGTTGTCCTTGACAAACTTCATTTTGGCCTATGAAGAAATGAGTCCACCTTTTGGAAACATAGGCCTAAGGGGATAAACATGTCTTTCCCCTGCCTTTTCCTTGTAGAATTGACTTTCCACTACTTGATCTTATCATTTAGAGGTGAACTTACCCTTTAGGGAAAAAGCTCGTTTTCTTGAGGAACATGCTTTAAACCTGCCTGCGTCATTCTCCCTTGGGGAAATGAACTTAACCCAAGGAGGAGTGGGCCTTTCTACAACCTTTTCTCTGGGGGGAACAAATTCTTCTGGGGAATTTGTCTTGCCTTTTGGTGAAAGTTTCCTTTTCTTAGAGAATCGGTTATGTTGTTATGTTTCCTGCTATATCCCCTTCAATGAATTTCTCCCTGATGGAGGATCTGTACAAACTGCAACCCATTCATTTTTCAACCGATCAACACGAACCATACAATATTTAAGGACCTATACCTTTCTGGAAAGTTTTCCCTCATTCTAGGGTTCTGTATCAATGCTCGTATATGACTAGTAGTGTTGATTGAGGTTCAACGGAGTGGGGAAAGGACCCTCATTGATTGCCATAGCCTCTTTTTTGTCAAGGAACTTGAATATCCCTTTGTTGATCTTGTCCTGTATGACATTTATGAAACCCCAACATGCATTAGTAGTATGGTTCCATGAATTGTGGTACTTACAGTAAGCATTTCCCTTAGTTTAAGTCCTTGCTAGGGGATCGATAGTCTCCCAGGGAAGGTATTAATTTTCTTTTCACTGAAATCAAATATTTTTCTGGTCTTAAGCTACCTCGATAACCCTATTATTGAAGCCCTTGATTAAGCTTTTATAGCTTTAACAGAGAAAATGAAGGTAACTCCGATAGCATAATCTAAGCTGCATGATAAACTGAGCAAGAATAAGTTAAAAACTAACGATTTTTAATGTAGATTGACATTCAAAATCTTTACATATTAACTAATATTTGTTTTTCTTAGTGTTCACGCCATTTAGGTTCCAAAAGAACCCTTATGTTAAATAATCACAAGAAAATTGATTTTCTCGAAAATAACAATGCCATGAAAAAATAAAAAAAGAAGACTAGTTTCAAGAGTTTTTAGAGGCTGAGAGCCTCTTTGGTTCTGTTTTAAAAATTAATTTTTCGGCCCCTAAAACGAGAAAACATAAAATTGTGAGTGACATGCTATGAAACATAAGTAGAATTGTTTGATCTACATGTAATGGAATTGAATTCGTTGATTGTATATTGATTCATATACACATGCTCTTTGAGCCTTTACTTGAATGTATTGTTTTCACTTATTTTTAGTTAAAAATTTGTTAGTGTTGGTAAATGCTAAAATATGTGCACAAAAGCTTAAATTCTAGATATGCAAGGCTTAACCCTTGAACCTTCCCCACTTCCATCACAGTCGAGATCTAGGTGTACTGACACATTGAAAAAAAGACTTGGAAGGAGCTTAAATGGGAGGACTCATCAAAGTCAAAGGGACTTGATTCCCATGAAATACTTTTAGTTTGCTACCTTCTTTTTTTTTTATAATTATGAAACTTATCACTTTTTATAAATGTAAATATTAATGCTTGCTACCTTTTATTTGTATGTGAATAAATAAAGTTATTTTGTATTTGGTAGAATATTTTCAATTATAGATTAAAATGGTGTTATCATCTAATTAATTAATCAATTAGGTGCTATATTTTTTAAAATTATTAATTAAACATGCTATGATTTTCCAGCTATTACAGTGTAGATCATGAATTTTTTACCGTAAAAACTATGACTCAACATTTTTGTATCTTCTCCGCTGACAATGGTATCCTCTCGGTATTGTATATCAAATAACCTACTTGAATTCTATGACTATAGCTGTGAATATCATGGAAGGGATTCTTTGCTTCCATCTCATTTTCCATTGAAGATGATTTTCTCTCTAAGAAAAACATATCAACAACTTATTCCTAGTTTTCATATAAATTCATGGGCGTACTTGATGCTATTTTGGTTAAGGTTTGAGATAAAAATAATTTGTAGCAAATCCTCTAGCCTTACTGTGAAGGGTCCACTTGTAATAGCATGACCATGAGATCAAACGCATTCTTATGACACCGGGGACCTAGATAAAGAGAGATAATTAAAATTAGCATATTATGAGATCAACGCATTCTTGTAAAAGTGGACCGAGTCCACTTGTAATAGCATATTTTCAACTTTTTATGCATAAATATAAAACAAGCTCAATATCTTAAGAATACAATTAACAAAATTTGATATACAATTTTTATGTCTTTTCCTATTGTTCGAAAGAATTATAAAGATACTTTAGCTAAAAATACTATTTTTTTTTAAATAATCGATGCGACATTTTTTTTAAGTTCCATTTTTCTTAAAATATTATAATGAAATTTTCATATTTTATCATTATTTGTAACAATATAGAATAAAGAAGTCATGTGACGCCTTGAATCGGTCAGTTGACAACCCGTTAACCGCGGAAGATTCATGGATGTCGGGTAACCCGACATCACACCATTGAGTTCCCTTTTCCCGAGGCCAAAGATTTGACGAAAATCAGGTAGAGTCTCAGCATGCGAGAGCTCTACAAAATACAAATTGTGTAATTACATGGCAACCTGTCCCAATATTATACAACGACCACACCGGGTCCATATACAAGTAAAAATGGCCACATAGGGCCCATTTATCAATACTCAAACATATAAGCTTATGACTATAGGACCATAGACCATAAGAGTTTAAAATTTACACCACTCTTATACAAAACATATATTAAAATTAATAATTCTAATACATGTTTTACAAAATATAAATCAAGCCACAATTCGGCTTTCTTTTCATTATGGCCTCTGTGAGCGCCATCTCCTACATTCCTTTGTGCACGAAGGGGTCCCACATTTGGGTGAGAGAGATTCCCCAAGTAGAGAGTGAAATCCTATAAGGGCTACTCCCCACCTAAGAGCACATGCAATGGTCAAGCCACTAGCACATTCCAATCATGATTATGTCAATCCTAGAATGGAATCTACATGACATGAATGAGATGCTACTCCTCATGATCCCTATACCAAGTCCTCACCGACTTCTCTCAACATGCAATATGCCATGTATGAAAAACGTTTCCCAAAGCAAAAGGTTTTTTTTGTTTTGTTTTGCAATTCAAAACTATTGGACATACTCCGACAAATAGTTTTATTTATAGCTATTGGACATTCTCCGACAAACTACTTTATTCAAAAGTATTGGGCAACCTCCGATTATTCATGCAACCTTTTAGGACTTTATCCCTAGACCGAAACCAACATCAACACCAAACACAATGCTGATTTTTCCCATGCACTCACACCCATTTCATGCGATGTACTTGCACATAAATGCAATGCAATATGCCATTGCCTATCACCATGCTACATATATATGAGAGCTATATGTACATGCTTACTCATCACATTTCAACCCATGCATCAATTGGAAAGTTATATCAATGAACATAAATTCCAATTGAATTTGCACGATTCATGCCAACATATCCATGTATACATTGACATCATAAGTCATTACCATAGATGTGACATATTTTAACCTCTGGGCCTAATTGGCGACATATCGAGTCCTGATAGCCTACAACAAACCAAGCCATGGCCTCAATAATACCTACAAACTCATGAATTTCCCAAGACTCATGGATAATTATATCAACATGCATATAATCACCAACGACATACACCAATTTCAATGTATTAGACCTACGCTTCATTACAGCAAGTAATTTGCACCATGGTGCTACGATTAAATTTTCAGAAAATATGTGGGCACCAAATGCCATTCACCGGAAAATGGCCAGATTATAGACTCAAGGGGCTTTCCATAGAGTCCAAGAACACACAAATCGGAGTTAGGACGAGAAAGTTATGTCCGTCAAAGTTGGAGGCCTCGCGCCAGACAATGACTTCTGCGAGAACCAGCGAGGGCCCTATTTCATATTTTCGGACATAATATGGAGTTCAAATTGGAATTAAGTTATATGGATGGATTCTGAACTCAAAGGTCTTTCCATAAGAGTCTAATAACACACTAGTGGAGTTCGGGATGATAAAGTTATAGTCGTCAAAGTTGGAGGCCTCATATGAGCAGTAACCCGGAAAGTAGAGTTTTGGTTCTCTAAACATAAATCCAAACATCCCTAAGGCTCAGCGAGCAAAACAACTCCTAGATGGAAAATAAACCGAGTAAGATTCATACCTCTTGGAGGCGTGATCAGCGACTTAGGAAGTCCATGAGAACCTTCCTGAACCCCAGCTTTTCGAGCTCCCGAACCTTCATACGAAACCTTAGCCAAAACTTGGGTTTCTCGTATCCACGCGTAGCCGCGTCGAGTCTCAACTTTGAAATCTGTCAATCGTGAGATGATCATTCAATCTCCGTAGATCTTAGAGAGAAGGTGCAGCTTCTCTTTCTAACCTTTCTTCTCCAAACACGAAATCTTCGACAAAATTGCATGTTGTCGGTACCCACGCATAGCCCTCATCGAGTATATGAACATTAAATCTTGGCTCGACGGATTCAGACCACCCGATCTCCGTAGATCGTAGAGAAGGATGGAGTTTCTCTCATTCTCTGTCTCAAGCCCCAGCATCCCGAAGTGCCCAAAATGGGGAGAAAAAAAAGAAAGTGATATTTCTCTTCTCGTTTCCTTTTTAAGTTTAAGTTGGATGCGAGGCCCACTTCGCTCCACGTGTCCATGACCCATCCAGGTTCATTTATGTCCCGAAACAATTTTTTTTTTCAGTTTAATTCATTTTAAATGAAGTTAACTCTAGTTATTTCCTAACTTTTGAGATTCTCATAAAAATCTTGTCCTTGGAGTCATTGGCAACTTACCGCCAGAAACTAGTTCTTAGTTGTCGCCGAGTGACTGAATTTTTCTAGGTCACTAGATTTCGTGAGGCAGATTTAGCGACTTGCAGTTGTTTTTCGTCATCGAGATCTAGAAAATTTTCTAAGCTTCACAGACCAGTATGGCAATTTATTATTATTATTATTATCCTTTTGCTATTTTGCAAATTTCTAA
The DNA here is from genome assembly GCA_016808115.1 of Tetrastigma voinierianum. Lineage (NCBI taxonomy): Eukaryota > Viridiplantae > Streptophyta > Magnoliopsida > Vitales > Vitaceae > Tetrastigma > Tetrastigma voinierianum. Next base: position 27,624 of record JAEQBH010002585.1, on the reverse strand, counting down.
TTTTATCGGGTTTACAAGTCATGTTAGATCATTTTAATAAATGTCATAAAATGCACAAATAAGAATTTAAACATTATAAAGGATATATTTTCTCATGAAGAATAAATATCAAATTCAATAATTTTTCATAAAAAATATTCTACTTTTCACAAAATTTTAAAGTTCGCCTATTGCTTTAGAATTTTCTTTCAAGTTGTTTGCATATGAGATTGTGTCTAGATAAAATTAAAATTAAAAAATAAAATAAAATTGAGAAGTGAGATTTTCAACATTTAGTAATATAACCTTAATAAATATAACCTAAATAGATTTATAAATGAGGTTAAATTGGCTTGTAAATTATTTGTTAAGATAACTTTTACCAACCTTTACATTGAAGTATTTGAACTATATATATTGACTTTTAATTTTTTCTATCAAGGTTATTATCATATATGTCATTATTGCTTTTATTTAGATGTCTTGACATATGAATATATTAATTTATATTGCCTTATAAATTCTCTGTCAAAGTTGCATTATCATAAGTCATGAAATAATCAATATAATTCATAAATGTCATTATTCCTTTTAATTAAGTTTTATATGTCATAGTTACCCATTTAAATAAAAATATGAGCATATATTGCCTTATATCAACAATGACCCTTTTTTTTGTAAGTACCAACAAAAAAATAAAAATATATTTGTATTTTTTCAAAAGAAGAAAAATGTTGAATAATATGTTTTCTTGCATAGGTGATAAGTTTAGATTATGAATGGGGCTCTCGGATTTGATTATTTTGCTTGATGTGAGTATTAATTGCAATTTAACAAATCTTAACATATATATCAAAGTCATTGCCACAAGAGAATAGGTACAGCATCAAGCTCCACTAATCCTAAATAGTATGAGGAACCTCCAAAAACTTGTCTTTCTATGTTTGGTGCCTTGAATTTGAGGAGAATGAACCATTATTCATAATTAGAAAGTTGTTTTTAACAAACTTATAAAAGCTAAAAAATGTAGGAAAGCAAACAGAGCAACACATTTTTCATGTAATGAAATTCAAATGGCTCTAAAGAATCTCAAATTATACCTCATGACAACTCCATTTGAGATTCATTATGAAAAACCTAATAACTAATTATTTTAACCATCACACAATTCACACTTTTTCCTCAATAAGTCATAAGAAATCCACATTAATCTAATTACAATTATATCCACATGAATCTCTAAAATCTAGATTCAATTATATTCTGTGAATTAAAGAACAACATTATCAATAATATAATTACAATAACAAATAAAAAGATGAAATATTACCATTTTTGCACCTTCAACAAAGAGAATATTTTCTACCATTTTAATTTTTTATAATGTATTAGACAATTTCAAGGAAAAAAGAAGATAAAGAATACCAATTTTAAATAGAAAACCAAACCAGATCTGAGAAAAAACATAAAAATAGAAAGATATAGATTTAAAATTAAAGGCAAACAAGAATATTTTAGATTCTATTGCCTAAAAAATGATAAAAGTAAAAAAAGAAAAGCGACAAAATTAGAACAAATCATGAACAATCGATTAATATTTTTACTTCCTAAATTTAACAAAAAATCATAAAGAAAAAATATTATTCAAAGAACAATGAAAATGAAGAAAAAGAAAAACAAGACGTGTTGGAATCTGAACTCAAAATTTTCCAAAAGAAGAAAAACCAAGAATTGAAATAGAAACCAAACCAAAATAGGAAACCAAAGCAAAACAGGGCACATTTATTAACCTCAAAACCAAAAATAAAGAAATATTTGGCAAAGTAATGTTTGCAAAGCATATCTGGGTTTATGCCATTCACATATTTAACGACTTTGGAACCGTGGTGAGGCCGTTCTCTTCCTTCTTGCTTGCCTCCTCCTTTGATGTCATCCTTCTTCTCACGAGTCATTTGCTTAATGCAGCTGTGCAACAGACCAGGGAAGAAGAACCCATTTGATAAACTGGATGAGCAAGTCATTACGAAATGTGCATAGGAAAGGAAAAACCATTTTATAAGAAACCCAAAACATATCATTATGAAAAACAATAATGCAGAACTCAAAAATCCTAACCTACCCACACTCTTATAATCGAAGGAGAAAAAAACGAAGTTTCTTTGAAACCTAACCTACCCATTTCAGAAGATATATAAAAAACCCAAGCCCAAATTTCTCACCTTCAGGATTTCAAAAAAGAAATCCTCTCTACCATGTATATATTATAAAAATCAAACTGAAAGTCCCTCATGAAAAATGAAACCTATATCCAACCAACTAGATTTTGATAGAGTAGATAAATAAAACTAAGATTATATTTAGGTTTAGGTTTACGGCAAAATTTAAACCTAAGCTCTCCAAGCGAATATGGGTTTTAGAAATGAAGAATTACTCTCAATAAGTAGGATAATATGATATCTTGACTTATAAATCCTTAAGTAATTTAATATCATTCTATTAGAATTACGATAATATATATGTCTAAAATCATACCTTGGCTTATCATTTTATGTCAAGCTAGCCACATTATAATAATTTCACCATTTCAGAATTTACACATATGTCATGGTTACTTATATCTGAATTATATAAGTCAAAAAACAGTTCCCTATTAAAAAACGATATATAATGACATATATTACCTAATGTAAAAAAAAATGTCAATATAGGTCTTTTTCTTGTAGTGTGACAGTGACGGTGGTATTAAAGCAGGGGTTTAGAAGGTAACCTTTGATTTCCATAAATTTGTTTGGTGTTTCTCCCATTAAACTCTTCCATCTTTATTGATTAGGTCAGAAAATACCTTAGTCTTCCCAGCCATATTAGAGATGAACCTCCTTAATTAGTTAACTTGACCCAAGAACTTCTGAAGTTCTTTCTTATTTTGAGGAGCCTTGACTGAAATGATGGCCTTGACTTTGTTTTGATCAACTTCCACTCCTCTTTGGTGAACCAAAAACCTTAGAAAAATTAGAAGCAGACTCTAAAAGCACATTTAAGTAGTTGAGTTTTAGTTGATGAAGTCTCATCCTTTCAAAAATTTTCCTTAAATGATTAACATATTATGTGGCTTTCTTATATTTAACCACAATATCATCGATATAAATCTCCATTTGGTGGCCTAACATATCATGAAAGATGACATTCATAGCCCTTTGGTAAGTTGCACCAGCATTCTTCAAACCAAAAGGCATGACCACCAATTCAAACGTTCCAAAGGAATCAAGAACATATTTGAGCGATCTTAAGATATATCATCACTGACTGTATGATTTGGATTCACGCTTTATGAGAAAGCGAATCCATGAAGGACAATAATTCATTATTTCTTGATGGAGTCAACAAACATGTCAAGCCAATGGGCATTACACCACATGTCTTTAGGAGTGACAACATTTAAATCCATAAGGTCTACACAAACTCTAAGTTTCCCATTCTTTTTCATCCTTAGGGACAATGTTGCTAACCACTTTGCACATACCTCGTAGGTTTGATGATTTAGCCTTCAAAGCTTCTCAATCTCCTCTTTCACCTTCAATATACCTCATGGCATTCTTCTAAGTCTGGTTGTTGAAAGGGGGTCAATTTTAACCCAGTAGGCAAGTGGTGTTCCTGGCTTCTATCGATCTTGGCATCTAATTAAGTAATTCCAAGCAAACGGTCTTTTGAATTCCTGTAATGTTGCAATAATCCCTTCTTCAAAGTCAGAAGGCAGCGAGGAACCGATATAGGTAATCCTCGGCCCTTCCACAGTGTTGAGGTTCACTTCCTCCATAGGGTCATGAACTTGAGGTTGCGTGTCTTCGAACTTAGGAGGGGCTTGCTCCAAGTCCTCCATCTTTATTTCTTCATCTTCTTCATATGCATCCTCTTCAAAAAATCATCTCGAGGCCCACGAGGTATTATGGAGTGCTCTGTGATCCTTTCCCGCAGTCCATTTGCACTTTCATTTTGAATATGGTAGTTCACACTCGCCCTTTCTTCTTGAGGAGTAATCGGTCATCATCGATCTCCTCGATGATTGGGCCTTTCATCTACCTATAAGGCACGATTGTAGTCACCTTTAGAAGTTTGGTCACCTCCTTTCGAATTTCCACAGAACCCTTTGAGTCCATGCACTCTTTTCTTGGGATCTCATCTTTCCTTCTGCTAGTGAACTTGATAGGACTTAATTCTTGATCATAATACCTGGCTTCCGCAAAGCTTGTAGCCGCCATGAAGGGTTGTTTATCTGCCTGCACAACTTCCACTTCATTACCTTTCCAAAACAGTAAGAACTAATAAAGAGAAGACGACACACACCAGTTGGCATGAATCCAGTCCCTTCCTAACAAAATGTTGTAATTTGTAGTAAGTCTATCCACGAAAAAGGAAAATAGTGCAGTTTTGTTGCCAATGGTGATATCTATAGGTAGTATCCCCAGGGTCCTTGACAAACTTCATTATGTACCTTGAAGAAATGAGTCCACCTTTTGGAAACATAGGCCTGAGGAGATAAACATGTCTTTCTCCTGCCTTTTTCCTTGTAGAATTGACTCCCTCTGATCTTATCATTTAGAGGGTGAACTTACCCACAAGGGGCTTCGTTTTCTTGAGAACATTCTCTAAACACAACACATCATTCTCCTTGAGGAAATGAACCTACCCCATGGAGGAGTGGGCCTTTCTGACCTTTTCTGCAGGGGAACAAATTCTTCTGAAATTCATCTTACCTTTTGAGTGAAGGTTCCTTTCTTAGAGAATCGGTTATGTTGTTATGTTCCTGTATATCCTTCAATTCTCTGATAGAGGATGCGTATAGCTGCCCATTCCTTTTTCAGCCTATCAACACTTAGACAAGACAATATTTAGGGACCTATACATTTTCTGGAGAAGTTTTCCTCATAAGTTCTATCAATGCTCTTAGATGAAGCTAGTAGTGACTAAGGCCAGTGCAGAAAGAAAGGATCCTCATTGATTTCCGTAGCCTCTTTTTTGTCAAAGACTTGAATACCCGCTGTTGATCTTGTCCTTTTAGCCATGACATTTGAAACCCCAACATGCATTTGTAGTATGATTCCATGAATTGTAGGTACTTCTGATGAAAAGGCATTTCCTTAGTTCGTCCTTCTTTAGGGATCCAATGGTCTTTCTGGGAAGGTAATGCATTTTTCTTTCACTAGGAAATCAAATATTTCCTCAGTCTTCACTACCTCAATAACCTATTTTATTGAAGCATTGATTAAGCTTTTATAGCTTTAACAAGAAAATAGAAGAGTAACTCATGGCCGGCATAATCTAAGCACCATGATAAAGCTGACAGAATAGGATTAGTTAAAAACTAGCGATTTTTAATGTCGTTGACATTCAAAATCTTTATGTTTAACTAATATTTGTTTTTCTTAGTCACATAATTTAGGTTCCAAAAGAACCCTTATGATAGATAATAAAGAAAATTGATTTTTCTAAGAAAATAACAATGCCATGAAAAAAATAAAGAAGACTGTTTCAAAGTGTTTTAGAGGCTAGAGCCTCTTTGGTTTAATATTTTTAAAAATTAATTTAGGCCTAAAAAAACGAGGAAAACATAAAACAACATTTGATTCATAGATTTTTATTGTTTATTTTTATTTTGAAAGCACAAAAGTATAGAAAACATTAAATTTAAAGAATAAAAACAATTTTTTGGAGAACATTGACACAGCATTCTATATTTTAAAAATTGGTTCTCAAATAGGAAGCAAACAGAGGCATAAAGCTACCATTTCTTAAAGTTCAAACATTATTTTCAAATCCTTGTCCGTATTTGTTATTAGGGTCATTGGCTGACCATAAAGCTTCAGTTCTAAATGATGACTTTTGATGATGCTTTCAAGCGGGTGGGCTGGGCGTTTGGGGGTCGTTGAGTGGGACCTAGATTCTTTGTGACGGGTGTACGGAGGCTCTGGGTCGTCGGGGTGAAATAAGTTGATGTGGTGTTGATGCGGGCTACGGACGTGGCAACTCCTCTGAAAACAAGAAAGAAAATTAAGGGTCGGCGAGGGCTTAGCCGTGGCCGCTCGATACCTAAATCAGTTCTTTCTGAGAAAAGATGGGTTGCTAAGAGGCGAATGTGTTGCGTGCCTTCACCGATGGGAGTAGCCTTGTATTTATAGTAGATGTTTGCAGGTTGGATGGTGATTAGGATTGTTTCCCATTGGATGGGATATTTTCTTGATATCGGATTTGATTATGGATATAGAAAGTGTAGTTTATTTGGAATTATTTCTCTCCCTTATTGGTGGGATCCCGCTTGATCTACAGGATGAGCTGTAATATCGTGAATTATCTTACTTTCCTAGATGGTAAGATTTAGTTAAATTTGCTGGATAATAAGTTGCCGAGGATTATCCTACTTGCACAACTATTAGGTACGGATTCAATCGATGGGCGAGATCATCGGGCCCTCCGAATTACTCAAGATCGGCCTTTGGGCCTGGCGGACTGGGCCCTCGTTTTTGGGGCTAGTGCCAGGGGCCTGGCTGTTGCGTTGGGAGCGCCACTTCTTTGGGCTTGGCGAGTGGGAGGCGCCTCCTTTGGGCGCGTGGGCACCACGGCGAGCCCATTTGCCGGTTCTCCGGTTGCCCCGGCCCTTGCGTGCGGTATCGCGTGGAGCGAGCATGGCTCTTTATTACCCGTTGCAATTTCCATGTGTGCATTCGGTTGGATTAGTTAAGGCTTGATCGCCGTCATACTTCTTGCGATAATGATGACTCTTTGGTTTTTATTTTACTCCTTCTCACTTACTCGCTGATTTCATACATTTCTTTCGCATACCTCCCTGCATCTTGTGTGCCCCCGATCACGCAACCTCTTCTTTGCTCGGCCCAGTCGTACTTCACATTTTCCCGCCGTTCTCGAAGTCGACCCTTTTTGTGTAGAGTCTTTTTCTGGCGTTTTTCCTGAGATAACTTCTTCCGTTTTATTCCTGGGACCGTTGCGTCTTTATCTCTTTGGTTTCTTTTCGATTGGTACGACGAGGCGCTAGGGTTAAGTTGACCAAATTTCGTTTTCATTATTTGCTTTCATCATGGGTCCGAGTCGCTCTTCTTCTCTGCGTATTGGTGGTGACTCTTCAGCTATTGCCGGTTAAGACGGGTAGCGGCGCCTCTGTGGTCGGTAGGGGTTGAACGAGATGCCAATGGCGCCTCCTTTCCCTTGGACAAGGGTAAGGAAAAAAATGGAGCCGATTAAATACCCTAGGGGTCAGAATACCTAAGATATGCCATTCGACGTAACTAGCGTGGGGCCTAGCAAGGTCGGTCCCTCATGCTCACAACACTTAAGCGTTACCGGCCTTCCTTTGGCGTTCGAGTGTGGTCCCCTGACGTTTTGACCCCCTATGTGGTTTATGTGCCTAAGATGGTGTGCTTCTTTGAAGTGGCCTTGATGTCTACAACTCCTCTGCATCCCTTCATAAAAAGGGTTTTGCAGCACTTCAATGTATGTCCTTCTCAACTCGCGCCCAATGGTTGGGGTATTTTGGTTGGCCTATTGGCTTTCTTTAGGGACAGGGGGCTCGGTGTCCCCAGTGTAGCTTTGCTCCTTTATCTTTTTAGCCCGAAGGAGACCGCCGAGGGCTTTCTCTATTTTTCCAGGCATTTTGGCGCTCCTCTGGTGATTTCCAATCTTCCCTCTTCCCTCTTCCCGCAGGCTTTGGAAGGGACGCTACTTCTTTGTTAGTGGCCGTAATTGGGAATATGACCCTCTTGACAAGGGCGGCATGCAGGCGATTCCGTGGCTGGACCACCCTTGAGAATCACATTAGTGTTCGCTCTTGTTTTTGGTATAACATGTGAGGAGTCGTTGATGGCATTTCTGATTACGCCTTTGTCTACATGCCTCTCGGGTGCTCAGATCGATCTGTAGCTGAAGATAACGTCATGACAGCGGCATTAACCTGAGTGTCCTCCTACTCCTTCTGTGGGCCGATCAAGTCGGATATTCACGGCCCTTCCCGGGCTCGAGGTGCTCATCTGTTGCTTTGGGCCTTGCCTTCCTCATAAGAGTGTCTCCCATTGGGCCTTCGGCCCCTTGAGCCCGCCCAGGGAGAAGCTTACGGATTCGGTTAGGCGTCTAGGAAGCCGGTGTGAAACGGAAAACCCTGGGCTCCGTTGAGAAAGATCGGCCGGCTTTGGCTAAGGTTTCGAAATTGGGGGCGTCTTCCTCTTCTTCGTCTACCCTTGTCCAAAAACCGGGCAAGCCTTTGTTGCACTCCGGTAAGGGGTTCCCAAAGTCTTGAGTTCGCTTGGCCCTGGATTAAGATTATAGCTGCGGCGAAAAGTCCCTCGAGTAAGGCCGTTGGCGACCGTTGGCGTCATGCCCATCCTTTATCTGGAATCCGCCTGAAGAGTGTTAGGCCGCAGCCTGGCCCGAGCGGAAGAGTCAGAGGAAGGACTCACGACAAGAGGGGATGGTGACTCTTACCACTTCTCGGCGTTGAACTGCGTTGCGCGGTCTCGTGCATTCTTGAGATTGACCTCAAGAGGTGGCGTATTTTGCCCGTTGACTAGGCTTTGACTCTATCCCTCCAAGGGGTCGCCTCTATAAGTTCCCATATCTTGTCATATCTGAGTTGAGTGTTGACCTCGTGTTGGGCACTGATTTTACGTTGGATGTGGCAGGTGGCTACTCATTTGAAGGTTTGGCCAGAAAAGCCAAACCAAACGAAGGCCATGTTAAAGTCGCCCGGGTTTACAAGGCGGGTGGCTTCCTTATCTGGCCCGGACTGACTCACGAGATCGGATGCGTATCAATCGAGGAGCGGTGAGGCTCAAAATCTGATTTGAAGCACACCATGTCGGTCAGTGCTCGTGAAGGTAGAAAGATGAAATCCGGGAGCAACCGGCAGCGGCCGGCGAGACCCAGGAGGAGTTCGGGATGAGGTGCGGGTTGCGCGGGGATGACGAAAAAGACGGGCTGAGGTACACGATCTGCTAGTATGAGCTTGGATGGTTCAGGACCAGGCTTCTTACATCCCGGGGCGGCGCGGGAATCTAAAGAGGAGCTACGTGCGTAATGATAATTTAGCAGCGATAAGGCATTGGGTAGGGCTCGTTGTGAGGCTTCCGAGGCCGTAAAAAATAATTATTTTTCCATAATTTATTATCATAAAGAAATGATAAAATGAAAATAATTTTTAATTTTTAATTTTTATAAAGCAGGACTTTGTAGCTAGGTTGTGAGGTAGTAACAAGCGGTACAAATTGGACAATACGAGTGTATTATTTTAGAACATTAGCAAGAAAACATGTTGCAAGTCATCTTACGATTTTTTTGTTAATAATTTGAAATAAGCTGTCAAACAATGGGTTATGAAAGATTTCAAAGAGATATATTCTTCTCTAAAGCGAGGCAATATATAGATACAATTACATCACAAAAGTGGGTCCTAAAAGGGAAAAACAAATTGTTTCTATATCTATAACACAAGATTGAATTAAGCTATCATAATTTCTGGATATTCTGAATCAATCTAATATTGCGTACAGCTCATGCAGACACTCCCCCTCAAGTTGGTGCATAGATGTCCTTCATGCCTTGTCCAGTACTCCATAAACGTCTTCCACTGAAAGCGCCTTTGTGAGCATATATTCTGTGACTCTCGGATTGAATAAATGGGAATTGTATAATCTTTTCATCGAGGTTCTCCTTGATGAAATGATGATCAACTTCAACATGTTTAGTGCAATCATGTTGAACGGGATTTTGTGCAATTTAAATGGCTGCCTTATTATCACAATAGAGATTCATAGGTGTAGCATATTCAATCCCCAAGTCCCTCAATATATATATTCCTTATCCATAACAATTCGCATACACCATGAGCCATACCTCTAAATTAAACCTGACACTTGAAGTCTTGCTACTACCTTCTACTTACTTTTCCTAAGTGACAAGATTACCTTCCTGAGTAAAGTAACAGACGTGGACCTTAAGTTTGTTTGATCACACCTTGTCGGAGATACATGTGTCCTTCAATGTTAGAGATACCATTTTTGAGAAACAGCAAACCTTTTCAGGGCACTCTTCCAAGTATCTTAAGATCAGATGGCCTTCCATATGTTCTTCACTGGTATGCATGGAGCGGCTCACAACGCTCACCGCATATGATATATATGGCCTTGTGTGTGATAAGTAGATTAATCTTCCAACTAATCGCTGATAACGACCCTTGTCTGTTGGGGCTTGGTCTGGGAGAATTCCGAGCTTATGATTCATTTCCATGGGCGTCTCTACTGGTTTGCAATCAAGCATTCCGGTTTCGGTTAGAAGATCTAACACATATTTTCGCTGTGAAAGCAAGACTCCATGTTTCGATCTTGCTACCTCAATTCCCAAAAAATATTTAAGTTGCCCGAGATTCTTCATTTCAAATTTTGTGGCTAAATACTCCTGTAAAGCTTTCATTTCGCATGGGTCATCTCCTGTCAAGACCATATCATCAACATACACAATTAAAGCTGTTACTTTTCCTTCTTTGTGTTTTATAAACAAAGTGTGATCTGAGTTACTTTGCTTATAGCCAAACTCCTTCATTGTAGTCGAGAATCTCCCAAACCATGCTCACAGAAGTGTTTGTTTAGACCCATCTGATGACTTTTTTTAATTTCTGAGACTTCACCTTTACACGAAGAACCATTTTAACTCAGAAGTGGTAGCTCCATATAGACCTCTTCTTCGAATCTCCTTTGAGGAAAGCATTTTTAACATTAAATTGTTTGCGGAGGCGATCCTCGGTTCTTCTTTATAGATATAAGAATGTGAATTGTATTGATCTTAGCCAGCGGTGCGAGTATCATTAATTACATCGTACCTTTGCGCATATCCCGCCGCCTTCGTCGGACTTTATATCTATCAATACTTCCACGTCGGTTTGAGTTTCAAGTGAACACCATACGCATCCGATTGGCTTCATTCCTTTAGGCGTGGAACAAGTTTGAAGTGGCGTTCTTTTGTAGAGCCTCACGTCTGTGTTCGTCACCTTCTCCATTTTGGTCGACGTGCATCTGCACATTACTAGGAATAGCGTGGACAATTGATTAGCAGTAAATGCATACGATTGATTCGACCTATGAGGATGACACATAGTTGTTAATTGGGTATTTGGTCTTGGCAGGGATCGGGTTCATCGCATTTTTGGAACTCTGTATTCAATCTTTGTGGATATCGGAGGCTGTATTTTTGCGAGAACATATGTTTCATTATACTCTCTCCAAACGCGAGTTCAAACTTACTTGAGGGAGGGCTTGATACGGGTTGATTCTTTAGTTAATGAATTGTAGATGGGGCGGCTACGGCGGTATTGGTAGTGATTCACTCCCGGTTCATGATTGTGATCACGAAGCTTTGTTGCCTGACATGCTTAAAATGTTCATTCGCCTTTTCCCGACTAGCCCGATAAACTCATCCACCTCCACCACTCTCTTTGTTGAATATTCTCCAGCTCAATAAATATTTACCTCCACCATTCTCTTCCACTTGAGGGCTCTCCCCTTGAAGAGAATTTTTAGAGACTCCTCGGAATTAATAAGGACTCTAATTCTCGGAAGAGGCATCTAAAGTCACATGTAGCTTTTCGGGTTTTGTGGATCATAGCACCTATATCCTTTTGAAATTCAAAGTAATGCTTAAAAACACATCGTTTTGCACATGGATCGAGTTTATTTCTCAAGATTTTGAGGATGTGAACATATACGGTACATCAAAACTCGAGAGTTCCAGATTCGGAGATGGGGAATTGAAAGTAAGGATTACGATTTACGTTGAGGGGTTTGAAGTCTATTACTTGAGAAGGTGATGGTTGATGGGTGGGCGTGAATTTCGGCTACCCGATAAAATCGAGAGGCATGTTCATGCGAAGAGGAGATGCGCACTACCTCCCAAAAAGTTGTATATTCTTTTTTCTACGCGATCCGTTTTGTTGTGGAGCATAGGTGCATGAGGTTTGATGACGAATTGCATGGTTTCTCAAAAAATTCTCGAGAGAGGCATCCATAAACTCAGTACCATTGTCAGATTTCCAAACACGAATCTGCTTTTGATACTGGGTGTGAGTCATTTTGTGAAAATTCTGGAATGCTAGACACACATCACGTTTTTAATAAGTATTAGGGACACCCCGAAGTCATTCTAGTGCATTCGTATTAAATGTCACAAAGTAGCGAGCTCGGATATAGAGGGAACCTTTGCGAGGACCCCATACATTAGAGTGAATAGCGAAAGGTTCGAACTTTTATTCGGACTTGGTGAGATAAAAATACGGTGGCTCTTAGCCGAGTTCTTAAAGTGTCACAATGAAATTCCACATCATTTGATCACGAAAAAGATTTGTGGTTCTGATTTCTTAAGATAACCAAAGAAAGATGTCCTAATCCTACGGTGCCATAACCATATAGTTGTTCGAGCCTTGCTGCTGCTTAGTTTGATTTGCACGGCGATTTTTCGATCCCAGATTCTCTGGCGACTCTAAGTAGTAAAGTTTGCCTGGAATCTAACACCATAACGAATCTTAGAGTTAGAATGTCTTGAGCACAAAATGTGGGCCCAAAAGTTACGATTACAAGCGAGAGTTGAAGTAATTTGGCTAACGGACAAAGGTTGTATTCGAGATGGAACAACAAGGGCGAGTATCTAATGTGAGTATTAGGCGAGATAACGAGATCCTTCCATAGTAATAGGGGAGGTGCTACCGTGGCGGTGGAAAAATAGCGATTGAGAAGAAGGGAGAACACATATTTTTAAGCGGTAAAGTCCACGTCATGTGATCGGATGCACTTGTATCAATAATCAGAGTTCTATTCTTAGAGTTGCGAAAATACGGATGCTTTACCAATAATACGGATGGGCACAGCATTTCACGTGGCGGCGGTTGATTTTCTTCCGACGATGTCATCATAGCTTTCCCAGCAATCTTTTTACGAGGCTTCTTTGAGAAGTCCCACCACTCCGAACTCACAGCAGCTTTACGAGGGTGATGGGTTTCGAGGGAAAAATACGTATACGATGGTTTCTTGCAGACTTCTTTGGGATCAAGCCTGCTTTGATACCATGTCAAACAATAGAGTTTCTGCAGAAAGATTTCAAAAGAGGTGTATTCTTCTCTAAAACAGAGGCAATATATAGATACAATTACATCCTAAAAATTAGGTCCTAAAAAGGAAAAAACAAATTGTTTCTATATCTATATACAAGATTGGTCAACTATCATAATTTCTAGGATTAATTACACAAATTGGTTCTATATCTATATACAAGATTGGTCAACTATCATAATTTCTAGGATTAATTACCGAATCAATCTAATATTGCGTACAACTGATGCAGACAATAACATGTTTAAATTTTATCAGGATTCAATATCCAATCTCAGATTCTGTTTGAATTAAAGGGACGGAAGGGAGGAGAAAATATCGGATATATGGGCAGGAGTGTACCAAGCGAAGCAGTCGAAAAGTTGGTTATGCAAAAAAAAAAATTAAAAAATGATGAAAATATCACGAAATATCGCTATTTAAAGGAAAAAGACCGAAATATCAAGCGTGCGCACCTGCAGTGAAATGGTCAAGAATTGCCAAAATCGGTTGCCTCTTTTATTGTTTGACGAGATTCAATACTCTAAATTGTTCTCCGACTATCAATGGTCCAGATTTCAATTTTAATGAATCTAACTGTCATATTTTAAAAATTTATTTCTTATTATCTATATAAATAATTTATTTAAAAAATCCATGCTCCATCACAATAAATTTTTTTTTGAGGAGGCTCCATCCTGATAATATATAACCTGTATTAGGTATGAATCGAATATTAGTAATATGAAGAAAAGTATATTTAAGCTAAAATGATTAATATATGTAAATAATGATATTAGCAGATCCACAATGTGATGATCATTCTAAATCGTACATAACTTTAGAACTATATCAAATTTTAACATAATTAATAATGATTCATTCAGAAATGGTTTCTGAGAATATTTTTTGTACTCTAACACAAAATGAGAAAAAAAATATTGAGCAGACAAAAAAATATTCTCTATTTTTATTGTTAATTATTGTTTATATGTCAACTCTGCTTCATTCAGTGGATGGTTTTAAAGCTTTTGTAATTGATTATATTTAATTTTTTTTGCATGTAGGTTGCCTTTGAGAAATTAATTTTCTACTTAGCCAAGCTGCATGAAGCAGTTTGTTGGACGAGCTGATGGGTTTTGCATATAAAAAGAAGTGAAGTATTGAGTTGTGGATTTTTTTTTGTTATTGTAACCTTTTGTTTATGAAATGTTGTTATTCAGAAGCTAAGTTCTCTATTTATGATTAAAAAATAAATTCTAGTATGGATCATAACACATTTTTTTTTCTCATTTGTAAATTTGATTGAGTGCAAATAATCTCAAAATCGTGTCGTGATTCTTGATAATGCTTGTTGTGAAAACTAAATTTTTAAATAGATTTATAACGATGATTGTTATTTTTATTTTGAATCTATAGTCGAAACACTCTAATAAATTCAAATGAAATGAATTTCATTTTTATTTATGCCCCAATCACGGGACTAACTTTCACGAAGAGCATGGCGTGCGGCGACCTCTCGACACCTACGTGAGGGACCACACCTCCCACACCTCCATCTCAATACTCCATCTTGTGGTTCGCCACGCCTGAGGGCTCATCGAGAAGCGGCTCCCGGCTTGAGCCCGAGTTTGCGCGAGGTAGAGCTGACACCCTTCTTCTGTTTGTCAAGTCCTCGGCTATGACGAGCTCAGCTCGCATTGCGCTCCTCGGGTAGGCATGCCTTAGCCCCGGCTCCCCCAGCGTCCTATGGCCTCCTCGCAGCGCCCTCTGAAGCGGGCCTCCAACTCCTGACACGCACGCCCACAGACATGATATTCTCCTTCAATTCATGCACATTTGCGTGCGCGCCCGACCCCACGCCGCACTCCTCGTGCACTCCTCATTCTTGTCCGGACCCAGTCAAAATCCCGTAAACTCTCCCAGCTTAAAATCTTGCACGCCCTCGTGCAAGGCACATTCACACCAGTGTCACCGCGAAGGCGCAGCTCCTCCCGAGCCTTTTCTCTGCCGCGATGCTCATTGGCACGAGGGGACATCCACGAGAAAGGCAGCGGCTTCACCTTTACCATGCTCCAGCACACCCGAGGTAAATGCGCCTCACTCACTCCCTTTAGTAAGCGGCCTTTCTTCCGCTCTACTAGACACAGCTACGGCACCTCAGTTCCGGAGGCACACCCACATTCTCCATGGGTCCCCTTTGGTGCAACTTCATCTTTGGCTTCACTTGATTACTTGTACTGCCATAGGAGAGATCGGCCACAAGATCGCAAGAGTGATAGAACACCTCGCTTGTTCTCCACCTGCCTCGCTCACGATACCATGTTGTCCACGGGACTAACCACGACGGCGTGGCCGATGCGCGGCCTCATAAACCTGCAATCGAGGACCCGACCTTTCATTTCTTATTCTATAACATAAATATCTATCTTAGAAAAGAAGCAAAAAGATTCTAAAAGAAAGGAAAAGATAATTTCTTTTATGTCAGCCCGAGGACGTAGCGTAGTGATCAAGGGTTAGTCAATAATTTGATTGGCACGTATGTGGAGGCAGACCTCAAAAACTTTGATGGTAATTGGAAGGTATCCATGAGCCCAGTTACCTTTGGATGTCACAGAAGCCCCCTGAAGAGAAAAATATGAAGATCAGAGGGTGGGAGAATGGAATTGGGTCGACTTCCAAAAATGAGAAGCTCCACACCTTCTGCTATTTTACGTGGCTAGATGGGACATGCCGGGTACAGTAGTGCGAAGACTCTATGCTACGAAGGATCCGAATGTGGAGAAAGCCATCTGGTGCATGGATTCGGGCTCAGGCAAACAAGCTGCAATGAACATCGGGAACGGTGGCTCCGGGTATCCACCAGACAGTTACGGAAGGCTAATCATGACGATGGAAAAGGAAAGGAACCGGCAGGGAGAAGAGGTTGAGTGGGCAGATGGGAACCACGAACCGTAAGGCTTCCTACAATTATGACAATCAGGTTATTGGGGGGTCACGTTAGGGTTACAACTTAGACACCGTTATGGAATTATGCAACCAACACTCATTGGCACAGGAGGGATGTGCTGGCAGCGATGTAGAGGGACTCGTAGTGGCTGAGGTAAAGCGGCGTCGAAAGGAAGAATTACTAGGAATGGTGAAGATGAAGATGGGGAGCTTCAAGACCACACTCACCAAGCATGCAGGCCGACACCCACACATCCACGTTCTTCAGGCACGGCGGGCACTGGCTACCAGGCCCGCCTCGAGCAATGAGTGTCCTCAGTTGGAACTGTCGTGGATTGGGCAATCCAAGCTCAGTTCGCACTTTAAAATACTTAGTGTTCAGGGTTAAGCCCACCTTAGTGTTCTCGATGGAAGTTAAAGTAAATAGAGTGAGAATAGATGCTATAAAACCAAATTCAGTTTGACCTGTTCTTAGTGGAAGTGGAAGGTGTCCGTACGGGCGGTGGTGTGGCATTCATGTGGAAGGAAAAGCACTCCGCAAAGCTAATCAGTTTTTCAAAGAATTATATTGACCTGTAGATTCGAATCCCTCATCGGCCGCTTTGGAGATTAACCGGGTTCTATGGCTTCCCGGAAAGGCAAAGACGTAAGGACTCTTGGGAACTCCTAAGGCAGTTAAAAGACAAATCGAACCTTCCTTGGTGTTGTGTGGGTGACTTCAACAACATGTTATCACACTTTGAAAAGAGAGGGGGTCGAAAGCAACCGGATTATCTTATCAACGGGTTTCGAGATGCCGTAGATGATTGTGGGCTTCGAGAAGTTATCATGTCCGGGTATCCGTTTACTTGGGAGTGCACAAGGGGCTGTGCAAATTGGGTTGAAGAAAAGCTCGATAGAGCTTTAGCCTCCGATGAGTGACATAAAGTTTTTGATACGGCTAGTGTCCTCGATGAGGATGCCCTGCCGTCTGATCACACGGCCATTCTACTCATCCTGAATAGTACAGTGAGGCCCAAATAGCGTCGTTTTCAGTTCGAGAATTCATGGATTAGGGAGGAAGGGTGTCGGGCAGTGGTACAAAATAGCTGGGGTGCAATAGGAGATGTAGGCAACCAAGGGAGGATTAAAGTGCGGAAACGATCACCGAGAAGCCTAGGGAAAAGGGAGCGAAGGACATTATTCAGGAGACGATCTCAGTTGTAGAAACCAAATCTAGGCTCTCAAGTTTTGTGTTGATGTAGTCTCAATCAAACAGGTACTAGAAGTCCGAGATGAGTTGTGTAAGCTCCTGCTGCAATAGGAAGACTATTGGCGGCAAAGAGCCAAACAATTTTGGCTGGATTGTAGGAAGCCAAAAATACCAAATTTTTCCATCTAGCGTCCTCTACTAGAAGGAAGAAAAATGAAGCAATGCAGCTAAAGGACGAGTAGGGTGTGTGGCATACATGGAATAATGGCCTTCAACAACTAATTTTTAATTACTTTGGTGACCTCTTCAAATCGGGTGGGAGTGATGTTCAACCTATTCTTTGCAATGTCCAGAGAAGAGTTACAGAAGAACAGAATAGATACTTGCTCAATCCTTTTGAGGCGGAGGAAGTAAAGACAGCTCCTTTTTCCATGCACCCGGACAAAGCTCCCGGGCCAGACGGAATGAATCTGGGGTTTTTCAAGAGCTTGTGCTGGGACATTGTTGGAGAGCAAGTGACTTCAGCTTGCTTAGATTGCCTCCAGAATTGTCGCCTTCCATTAGGTATTAATGATACTACCTTAGTGCTCATTCCGAAGAAAGAAAAGTCCACCAAGCTACCTGATCGACGGCCAATATCCCTCTGCAACATTATCTATAAGATCATTGCCAAAGTGCTGGCATATAGGCTTAAACATGTACTCCCATCTATAATCTCAGTTACTCAAAGTGCATTCATACTAGGGAGACTGATCACAAACAATATTATGATAGCCCATGAAGTCAACCACGACCTTAAAAGGAAACGGCAAGGGAAGCATGGTTTCTTAGCATTGAAAATGGATATGTCCAAAGCCTACGATCGTATAGAATGGCAATTTTTAAAAGGTACGTTGCTGAAGCTTGGTTTTCATTAAAGTTGGGTCGATAAACTAATTATTTGCATTAGCACTGTAAGATACCATGTTCTTTAAAATTGGGAGGAGATTGGCCCTATTTACCGTGAGCGGGGGCTTATGCCAAGGGGACCCCCTCTCTCCTATCACATTTATTAAATAACGCGAGAGGGACTCTCTTGCATGCTTAACATGTTGGAGAAAGAGTTACTATTCACGGTGTCGGGTGGCTCGGGAGCACCATAGCTCCTCTGCACTTTTCTTGGTGATGATAGTTACCTTTTACGTAGGCGAATGAACGGAGCGAAGCACATTAGGCTCGGCCCAGCCCGGCGCAGGAAAAGGCCTCGGGAGCGAAAGTGAGATTTTAAGAATCCTCCTAACCTTAGGCTCGAGCACGCGGGATAGAATTCAGGGCCTCTTTATGTAGCCTGTTTGGGGCACTCGTGACATCTCACCATGAGAGTACATCTTGGCCTTCCAGGTTCTCATTGGGAGGAGGGAATACTTCTTTGCTGATTATTTAAGGAGAAAGAATTCGCGAGCGAATCAAGGTGGAGTAGAGATTTCTATCAAGAAGTACAGCTTGAAATTATCTTTGAAGGCAGTAATCCAAATGATCGGAGTCTTTACATAACGAGGTGTGTTAAAGGTATACTACCCCATTCGCGGCGACGTGTTAGAAAAAATTATGAAGTTATACTAGTGGGGATGTAAAACCGTGATTTGGAAGAGGGATCCAGGTGGACCAAATGGGGAAAACTGCGCACAAACAGAAAGAATGGGTGGCATTTGGTTTCGAAGGATCCATCAAATGAACTATGCTCTCTTAGCTAAACAGGCATGGCCTTTGCTTTTAAACCTGACATCTTTAGCGGCCCAGGGTGTACAAGCGAGAATCTTACCGGATTGACTTTCGCAATGCAAGGCTTCCAGAGGCAAACCACAGCTATGTTTTTAGGGTATCATGGAAGTCACCGAATCTCATTCATGCGGGCACGAAGTGGAGGAATTGGTATAAGGAAAGGTGAGAATTTGAGCGGGACCCTTGGCTTCAGTTGCACATAATCGGTATCAGGAAACCTCCACCACCACAGGGTTGAAGTTGCCATGGTAAGCTCCCTCCGATTATAGGACCAACCAATTTGGGACGTGGAGACACTAAGCGAAAGATTCAATGATCGGGATAGAGCAACTAATTATGCATATTCCACTTAGCCTTAGAAGAAAGCGATGATCCCGATGGTGTTGGGTAAGGGAAGACAAGGGCATCTACATTGTCAAGAGTGGGTATAGAGCACTCATTTCTTCACCCATAGCGAGACTAAAACATACAACCACTGTAAACTAGATGAAGATATGGTCCCTTAACATCCCACCGAAGGTAAAAAATTTCCTGTGGAGAGCATGTGCAAGCTTACTCCCCACGGTTGATAAGCTGCTTCAAAAATTAATCATTGCGGAGAATATTTGCAAACGTACATGTGTAACCAGAAGATACCCTCCATGTTATATTTATATGTGCTCTGAAAAAAAAAAAAAAAAATGGAGGTCATCTCCCTTGGAGAGTGTCGAGACGAGAGTAGCTTGTTTAGATGATTGGTGGCGGGCATGGACCTAGATACGATGGGGAGTTCCAAGATTAGCTCTGATGATGCGTGGGCGCATCGGGAGTAAGCGTGCGAAGTTATGGAGAAAACCATGCCTTAGGTGGACCAGGGCTAGTGTTTCGGCCTTATCTCTTTTACCGTCAATGGGACGAGCAAACATATCGAATTCGAAAAGTGAGCCACCTCCTACGAATAGGAAGAAATGGGAGCCTCCCCCAAACATGGCTTTCTTAAGTGTAATTTTTGATACATTTATGCTTGAGCAAAACCAATGATAGGGTTCGTACATTATCCCGTGTGTGAAGGGGCGGGGTCGATAGGGAGGCGAAAGAATGGGCCTGAGACGGGATCAGATAATGTCTTAGAAGCGGAAAGAGACACAAGACGGGATCAGATAATGTAAGGGCCGCAAGACGGGATCAGATAATGTACTAGAAGCGAGGAAGCCTTAAGGCTGGCAGAAGCTGTTATGGATAAAGATAAAGGCCTTGCCAACACAATCTTCGGTCGATTCTCAGTTGCTAGTGAGGAGAGCATCAATGCCCTTGATCTTCTTCCTCCAACGTAGATTACGATATTGCAAGACTGCATGTACCTCCTGAACAACTTAAATGGCTGTGCGATTACTTTCGCGAATAGATCGGCGAACCAAGCCGCTCACGAGCTAGCAAAGGTGGTTGTTTCTTTGTCTGATCTTGGAGAATGGAGTTTCACTCCTCCTTTTTGCATGTATTTGTTTTGAATAAATACAATTTCCATTTGTCGAAAAGGGCGTGCGTGAATCTTGATTTCCCAATAACCTCATAAAAAGAGTGAGTGATGGTTAATGGTTAAAGTTTGTTTCTAAAATAATAATAAAAAAATAGAAGTCATTTGATTTTTATAATTAAGAAAAAATATTTTTCTTAGTGTATTACGTTTTGAAAATCCAATGTTTGACTAATTAATTATATCAGAACAAACTTTAAAGTAAAATTTTTAAATCCTAATTATATTTCCATATGAAAAGACCTTAATCTATGTAAAAGATCTTGCATAAATTAAAAAGCATTTTACATAAATTAATATTTATTGATCATGTTATAGACAATTCGATCTTTCTAATACAATTCAATCACTCAAAGAAATATGACTCAATTAATAAAACATTTCTTAAGAAATGAAATATATATCTAATAAATAAATGGATTGTAAAATGAAAAAATAAATATATTTAAATATTACATAACACTATTTAATCTATATTAACTAATATCTAACAAAAAATTAGACGTAATATTCACATATAATAATATTATTCTTAAACAATAAACAAATTTTGTGTACAAATATATATATTTTTTTTAGTAGTAAAAAATTTAAAAGTATATTTCATCGCTAAATATGTATGTTTTGCAACAAAAATTTGTATCACTAAATATCAAATATTGTTCCAAATTATATTATAAATAATTTATTCACAAAACATTCTTCTAGTCAATATGTTTTGCAACAAAATTTGCATTTTCGTCTCTAAAACTATCTCATGGAACATATATTGAGACAATTTTTAAATTTTATTGCTAATAGATATATTTTGTGACGACTTATTTTTCTCATGTTTTAAAATTGTTGCTAAATATCATTTTTCTTATAGTGGGTCATGGGACCTACATTGTTTACTCATAAAACAATTGAGGGCATAACAAGTATGACATTGAAGGAAGATACAAAAGTTTAAGCGTGAGTGGCCAAAATAGCCTACTTTATCCTCCAAAGTAACTGCTAAGAATAGTTTCCCCAATACAAAATGGTTAATGAGTCCTATTTTTTCTTGTTATTCCTTCATTCTCCATCTTAGTTTTTCTTGCGTGCTGTCACATTTCCCATGTTGTGAGAAAGTATTTCATGAGGTACTTCCCATTGATGAACCTTTTGTGTGGCTCTCCTTCAAGGCTTGATAGCCAATAGGCATTTTCGGGCAGTAGTTGGTCAAACCTTGAATGGTCCCTCCCAGTTAGGAGACCATTTCCCAAATTTTGTCTTTAGCATCGATGGACAGCACCACCTTCCAAACGAGCTCCCCTTCTTCAAAATTCTTTCTTCGGACTCACTTGTTGTAGGCCCTAGCCACCTTCTTTTTCTAGATCATGATGTGGTCAAGTGCTTGTAATCTTTTCCCATCCAATGACTCAAGTTCCATCATCATGGCCTCACTGTATTCTTGAGGATTAAGGCCATTATGTATGGATACTCTTAGAGAATGAACTATCACCTCCATTGGAAGCACTGCATCTTGTCCATATGTTAGAGAGTAAGGACTTACTCCTATATAATCTCTTTTAGAAGTTCACCATAAGCCCTTAAGTCACATTTAAAATTATGTGCCCGATCTCACAGGATTGTCCTCCTGGCATCTTCTGCGGATGTTTATGACACCTTATTAGAAGCTTGTTTGCCTATTTGTGAGCATAAAAGGGAGTAGATTTGATGAGTTGAATGCCACCACTTAGTCCTTAGAAATGATCATCTCATCCCCATTGAACATGGTTTCTTGGTCGGTTATGTAATGGATTGAGGAACTCGAACCTATGAATGATACGTCGCATGATGAATTGGATCACATCTTTACGCTCTGCTTTCTTAAGTATTGCCTCTACCCATTTGTGCAAAGTAGTACATGTAGCGACTAAGATGAAGTTGTGTCCCTTTGATGAAGGCTGGGTAAATTTTCCCAAATTAAGTCCATGGCCCATCCTCACAAGCCATGGTTTCTAATTGAGTGGAGTTCCACGATGGGTATCCCTCGTATCTTCGCCATATTTTTAAACTCTTGCCACCTTGGAATAATTGATCACGATCACGTAGGATGGTTGGCAAAAATAGCGCGTCTGCTTAATCAGCCATCGCATTTTATCCGGAGCTTGGCTCCACAGACCCCTTCATGAATTTGCTTCATCACTTCCATATTGTCTAAGAAGGATAGGAATTTGAGCAGTAACCCATCAAGCCCCTTTCTGTACAATTCCCCTTCCATTAGGACGAAGTTCTGCGATTGAGCTTTCACCCTATGGGGAACCTGCCTATAAGGGTTTTCTAAATACTCTATGATCTTAATTCTCTAGTCTCCTATAACATTTGAATCTGTATTAATGACTTCTAATCACGATTCACTTTCATAAATTAGGGGTGATTCTTCTTTCTATCTGATGAGCTTATGGAGTCGATTCTTTGCTCATCTTCACACGAGGCTACTTGTGCTAGCTAAATCCGCTTCACCCCAATTAGATTCCACAGGCACGTATTCAAAATCCACATAATGAAAAGAATCTAACAATTGAGTGGAGGTAGTATAATAGGGTAGCAATAAGTTTGTTGCATATATATTCCCTTGTTTGTTCTTAGGAAGTCTTGGTGAGGAGTCCCCCGATAATATGTACCTCTTGTGCTCGAGTTCATAAAGATCTCAGGCTTGATCCACAAAAGCCTCATATTTAGCTTGATTGTTGGTGCATTTGAAGGCCAAGTCGAAAGATAGGGTAGCCTTTATCCCTTTTGGTGAAATGATTATTATCCCAGCTCCAGCAGATTTCTCCATGCTAGAGCCATCAAACTTAAGAATCCATGGCTAATTTATGTGGAAAATAGACGAGGTGAACTTCGACCGTGAGGACTATTCAGGTCGTCCGGTGATTAAAGGGTCGGCTTAGCATGTATTTCATCAAGTCGGTTTGAGGGTACCACATACACTTGAGACTTGATCAAGTCTCAATTTCGTACATGTAAAGTATAAAGGTCAAACACGACTTCTCATTAGGTGTATACCTTGTCTACATTTAATTTAGGACTCTACTCAAATAGTAAACAACTTGCTCACTTGGCCTTCAACATTATTTTTTGTGTCAAAGGCATCCTATAGACTCTTTGCGGTGATAGATAGAGTTTGAGGTGGCAGGCCCTTCGATGAGTGGCATTAAAGCGGGGTTTAGAAGGTAACCTTTGATTTCATCAAAGGTACAATGCAGTGTTGTTTCTCCCATTTAAAGCTCTTCCACTTCTTTACGACGATTAGGTAGAAAATACCTTAGTCTTCCTGTAGATTCAGTGATGAACCTCCTTAAAAAGTTCACTTGATGAAGAACTTTTGAGTTCTTTCTTATTTGAGGGCAGGTGAAATGATGGCCTTAGCTGTTTTGATCAACTTCCACTCCTCTTTGATAAAAGCTAGAAAGTCTAGAAAAATTAAACCCGAACTCCAGCACATTTATTTGAGTAGATTGAGTTTTAGTTGATGTAGTCTCATAATTTCAAAACTTTTCCTTCAATGATTCACATATTCTGTAGCTTTCTTAGATTTAACCACAATATCATCGATATAAATCTCCATGTGGTGGCCTAACATATCATGAAAGATGGCCTTCATAGCCCTTTGGTAAGTTGCACCAGCATTCTTGAGCAAGGCATGACCACTGATTAAGCGTTCTAGGAACGAGGACATCTGACTGGAGTCTTAGATATATCATCAGCGACTATTATGATTTGGTTACACGAGAGAAAGCGGATTCATGAAGGACGTAATTCATTATTTTTGCGAGTAGAGTCAATTAACATGCTCGACAATAGGCATTACATACATATCTTTAGGGGTGACAACATTTAAATCCCTAAAGTCTACCGCGAGCTCCACAGTTTCCCGTTCTTTTCATCCATGGGACTAATATTTGCTAACCACTGCACATACCTCGTAGGTTTGATGAATTTAGCCTTCAAAAGATTCTCAATCTCCTCTTTCACCTTCAACTCTACCTCCTTGGACATTCTTCTAAGTGGTTGTTGAAAGGGGTCAAATTCTGGCTTGATAGGCAAGCGGTGTTCCACCAGCTACTGATTGATCTTGATCTAGTCGTAATTCCAGCAAAAGCGATCTTTCAATTCCTATAGTGTTGCAATAATCCCTTCTTTGAAGTCAAAAGATAGCGAAAGGCAGGTATAGGTAATCCTCGGCTCTTCCGCAGTCTTAGAGTTCACTTTGCTATAGGGTTGTGAACTTGAGTTGCGTGTCTTTCAACTTAGGAGGGCACCTCCAAATCCTCCATCTTTATTTCTTAATCTTCTTCATATCTGGATCTTCAGAATTATCTAGGCCCCACGGGTGTGCGGAGGTGCTTTCTTTGCTAATCATTTCCATAGTCATTTGCACTTTCATTTTGAATATAGTAGTTGTTGCTCTTGCCTTTCTTCTTGAGAATGTCCGGTCATCATCGATCTCCTCGTGATTTGGGCCTTTCATCGGCCCCCATGAGGCACGTTGTAGTCACCTTTAAGTTTGGCGCCTCCTTTCGAATTTCTATAGTACCCTTTCAGTCCATGTATGCTCTTCTTGGGATCCTATCTTTTCATACACTTTAGTGAACTTGATGGGATTTGAATTATACGATCATAATACATGAAAACACAAAGCCCTATAGCCGCCACTGAAGGGTTGTTTATTTGCACTGCATAAGCTTAAAACTGATTACGCTTTTCAAGACGGTAGGAGTGATAAAGAGAGGACAACACACACCGGGTTGGCATGAATCCGATCCCTCCTAACAAAATGTTGTAATTTGCGGTAGAATTACATCACGGAAAATAGTGCAGTTTTGTGCCAATGGTGATATCTATTGGTAGTATCCCAGGGTCTTTGATACTTCTCCGGTAAAGCGAGACCACGACCACCTTTGTTTCTATCCCTTATCATTAATACACCTTCCATAGGCTCTTAACATTCTCGATGGCACATTACATTTACCATCGATCGATTATCCCGCCGGTACCTTAGATGCCGGTCTACCATTGAGATGGGCTCTTCGTCAAGACTTTATATGCATCGTCGTTCCACGAGAGGGACACCGAGTATCACCAGCCGAGGTCGGCATTCTTCGGAGGATTCTATGGTAACTCCACGTGGCCCGCATCTTCCTACGTGGTCGGGTGCTTCCTTCTCACTACTAGGTCTTCCTCACGTTTTTTTTTTAACTTGAAAATTGTTGGCAATGTTAGGCTTAGTGCAGAAACGATTTAAAGATGAGGATTTCACCTATCATTAAGGCCTCAGGAGTCCATCACTTCATCTACTTTGCTCATTGACTCCAAATCCTCAATAGCTTTCCTCGAAACTTTGTTTTCAAGCTGAGAACGTTTGCTTCCGCCCGCTTTGCATACTCCATTGGAAACTTCCTTTTGGATTTCCACAAGTACATCGATGAGATGCCTTCCATTAGCTTCTCTTTGCCTCACACGCATCCTCCTTAAGGTGTAGATAGCTTTTAGGAAATTTTTGTGTTTACCACATGCCACCTTTTTACTAGGAGAAACCATAGGAGGAATGATAGACCCTGCGTAGGCTTTTCTTTCTCTACTTGACCTCCTAAGCCCAGGAAGCGGGTCTACTTCTTAGAAAAATTGGCCTGGTTGGAGAAACATGTCTTTCCCCTGCCAGATTCCTTGGAGAAGTGAAGTTGTATGTAATCTTCTTTTTTGAGGAAAAGAATCTACCTCTTGGAGAGGTGAAGTTGTCCTTGACAAACTTCATTTTGTACCTTGAAGAAATGAGTCCACCTTTTGCGGAAACATGGGCATGGGGATAAACATGTCTTTCCCACCCGCCTTTTTCGCTAATAGGGTGGCTTTCCACTACTGACCTTATCATTTAGGGAGTGAACTTGCTTTAGGGAAAAAGCTACGTTTTCTTGAGGAACATGCTTTAAACACACTTTCCGTCATTCTCCCTTGGGAAATGAACTTACCACTAAGGAGGAGTAAGGCCTTTCTGACACTTTTCTCTGGGAGATTAAATTCTTACGGGAATTTGTCTTGCACTTTTAGTGAAAGTTTCCTTTTCTTGAGAGCCGGTTATGTTATGTTTCTGCTATATCCCCTTGATGAATTTCTCCACGATGGAGGATACGTACAAGCTACCCAGCCCGCATTCATTTTTCAACCGTCAACCACGAACCATACAATATTTAAGGACCTATACCTTTGCAGAGAGTTTTCCCTCATTAGAGGTTATCAATGCTCGTATATCGAAGCTAGTAGTAGTGATTAAAGGAATCAGCGGTGGGAAAGGACCCTCATTGATTGCCATAGCCTCTTTTTTTGTCAAAAAGAGACTTGAATATCCCACTTTATTGAATCTTGTCATGTATGACATTTAAACCGACATGGCATTAGTAGTATGGTTCCATGAATTGTGGTACTTTACGAGTAAGCATTTCCCATAGTTAGATCCTTGCTTTAAGGGATCGATGAGGATCTCCCAGGGAAGGTAATGAATTTTTTCTTTCACTAGAAATCCAAATATTATGCAGTCTTCGCTACTGATAACCTATTTTATTGAAGCAGAAGCTGATTAAGCTTTTATAGCTTTAACAAGAAAATAGAAGAAATAACTCACGATAGCATAATCTAAGCTACATGATAAACTAAAAAACGAGAATAGTTAAAAAACTAAGGATTTTTAATGTCGTTGACATTCAAAATCTTTACATGTTTAACTAATATTTGTTTTTCTTGGTCCTGCCATTTAGGTTCCAAAAGAACCCTTATGATCGATAACAAAGAAAATTGATTTTTCTCGAAAATAACAATGCCATGAAAAAATAAAAAGAAGACTAGTTTCAAAGAGTTTTAGAGGCTAAGAGCCTTTTTGGTTCTTGTTTTTAAAAATTAATTTTTGGCCTAAAAAACAAGGGAAAACATAAAAAAACATGTTTGATTTTTTTATTTTTTTATTTTTGTTCTGAAAACACAAAAAATATAGAAAACACTCAATTTAAAAGATAAGAACAATGTTGAGAGAACACTGACATTGCATTCTCTATATTTTAAAAAACGGTTCTCAAGAA